>JANJGN010001128.1:145000-188312 GCA_026770705.1 Isurus oxyrinchus
GAACACATAGGTGTTGAAGTTGGTGATATTATCTAAACGAATGTGCTAATTGAGAATGGATGGTAGGGCACTCAAGGTACAGCTCTAGTGGGGATGGGGGGAGCATAAAAGATTTAAAAAGATTTAAAAATAATGGAAATAGGTGGGGAAAGAAATATCTATATAATTTATTGGAAAAAACAAAAGGAAGTGGGAAACAGAAAGGGGGTGGGGATGGAGGAGGGAGTTCAAGAGCTAAAGTTGTTGAATTCAATATTCAGTCCGAAAGGCTGTAAGGTGCCTAGTCGGAAGATGAGGTGTTGTTCCTCCAGTTTGCGTTGGGCTTCACTGGAACAATGCAGCAAGCCAAGGACAGACATGTGGGCAAGAGAGCAGGGTGGAGTGTTAAAATGGCAAGCGACAGGGAGGTTTGGGTCATTCTTGCGGACAGACCGCAGGTGTTCTGCAAAGCGGTCGCCCAGTTTACGTTTGAAGATTCTATTCGTTGCTCCCAATGTGGTCTCCTCTACATTGGAGAGACCAAACGTAAACTGGGCGACCGCTTTGCAGAACACCTGCGGTCTGTCCGCAAGAATGACCCAAACCTCCCTGACGCTTGCCATTTTAACACTCCACCCTGCTCTCTTGCCCACATGTCTGTCCTTGGCTTACTGCATTGTTCCAGTGAAGCCCAACGCAAATTGGAGGAACAACACCTCATCTTCCGACTAGGCACTTTACAGCCTTCCGGTCTGAATATTGAATTCAACAACTTTAGGTCTTGAACTCCCTCCTCCATCCCCACCCCCTTTCTGTTTCTTCCCACTTCCTTTTGTTTTTTCCAATAAATTATATAGATTTTTCTTTCCCCACCTATTTCCATTATTTTTAAATATTTTTAAATCTTTTATGCTCCCCCCACCCCCACTAGAGCTGTACCTTGAGTGCCCTACCATCCATTCTTAATTAGCACATTCGTTTAGATAATATCACCAACTTCAACACCTATGTGTTCTTTTGTTCTGTTGTTGGTGACATCTTTTGATGATGTGCTTCTATCACTGCTTGTTTGTCCCTACAACCACACCAACCCCCTCCACTTCTCTCCCCCCACCCAACCACCCCCCTCCCCACACACCTTAAACCAGCTTATATTTCACCCCTCCCTTGGATTCACCTAGTTCTGCTGAAGGGTCATGAGGACTCGAAACGTCAACTCTTTTCTTCTCCGCCGATGCTGCCAGACCTGCTGAGTTTTTCCAGGTAATTCTGTTTTTGATTTGGATTTCCAGCATCCACAGATTTTTGTTTTTGTTTTTATCTCAGATGCTATTCATGTCAGATTCATCCAGTATACTGTCCCACGACATGTATCACACCCTGCACTTCACCCCAACCCTCCCACCCCCCAACTCACCTTCAGGTGTCCTAGGCCCTACTTCCATTGGAATCTGCGAGTTTGGGAGCTGACCCTCCAAGGCATGGTCCTAACACAAAGCCATTTCCACCAGGAATACCTGTCAGAAAACCTTCATGGTCTTCATGCAGTAAGAATTGACTCGTGAACTATGGAATTTTTCTCTTACTCTGATAAGTAAGTTTTGATAATGTTTCTACCCAGTTTCCACCTGGAGACCACCATCTGCAGATAAATTCTTCCGGCATAATGTTAAAGACTTCCTTTAAAACCCACCTCTTTGATCAAGCATTTGGCCACACCTCTTTATGTGGCTCAGCCTATCATTTTTGCCTTGGCTCAATTTCCCATGTTAAAGGTGCCATGTGGTGGTGTAGTGGGATTGTCACTGGACTAGTAACCCAGAGACCCAGGGTATTGCTCTGGGGACCCGGGTTTGAATCCCACCACAGCAGAAGGTGAAATTTGAATTCAATAAGAACCTGGAATTAAAAGTCCAACGATGACCATGTTGATTGTTGGTAAAGCTTGGGGCAGCCGGTGCAATGGGGAAGGGTTGGTCTCTAAGACCCTTCTGCCACAGTGCACGAGGGGTTGGGAAGTATAGAGTCCCTCAGGCTGTACAGCTCAAAATGAATGTCTGCAAATGATTGTAATATTCATTGTTTGTACTGGTGGTTCATGTTGTAAAAGGTGAACCTGATTGTACTTTTGTAATGGTGATTTTGAAATGGTTTGGAATGTTCTTGAAGATATTTTATGAATAAAGTATATTTTTGCAAAAAAAAAAGACTCTTACATGGGCCTCTGAACAAAGGCAATAGGCAATAAATGCTGGCCTAGACAGTGATGCCCACATTCCCTGAATGAATAGAATTCTAAAAAGTAAATGGAAGATGCTGTCGTCATCGCTTTGACAGTTCCAATAACCAAAATCAGGCTCCTGGCAATTAGCCAGGTCATGAGAAGTCCACTGTGAAAGCTGCTTTTGCAGCTGAGTCTGACTGAGAAGCCACATGCACTTAGCTGACATGTTGATGCCGTTCACAGATCTGGAATTAATTAGTACCCAGGAGACACAGAATCGACCTGAAGAAATAAAGGTTGATGTCCCACTTCCTGAAGGATTGTTCAGATGAGAAAGGCAGCTGAAATGTAGCCCTAAACCTACCTGACACCTCTGAAATTCAGCTTAACTACTTTGCTCAGAATATATAATACAACATCATCAGTCACTTGGTAGAACAAAATATTATGACTGGGGAGGACACATGTCAGGATTTGCCCTCTTTTCACTCCTTGATTAAGTATAACAGGGTTTTATCTCATTTATAAGGGTGAAGCTATTAATTCAGTGTCTGTGCTTAACCATTTATGCTCTGATTGCAGGGAACTCAGTCTGACAGGCTTTCTTAAGTTTAAACATAAAGGGGTTAGTTTTTATTGTGCTAAAAACCAATCCACATAAAGATAGAAAGATAGCGCTCACACACACACACACATATACACCTATGCAAATTACAACTTCCACAGTAGGAAGTTACTCTTTGATATTCAACGATATAAGATAAAAAAAGAGTTCACTGTTTATGAGCCCTTCACTGGCATTTGTGGCGGAAGCAGAATTTTTTTCCACAGTGGTCTTGAAATTTCAGTGGAGTTGAAGCCAATGTAAATTGCAATTTCTGGAGACAGTCTCTTTTTTAAACGTAATCTGTCTTTTCCAAAAGTTGATGATATTTCACCTAATGTTCTATTTAATGGAAATTCTCTATCTCTATGCTGGATTTCAAACGGTAATGGAGATAGGGTCTTGAACTGGAGAGAGGGGAGAGAGATAGAGTTATTGCTCAGTTGGCAGATTTCTTCTAGGCTCCTGCTAAACAACCTATGTGTTGTAATAAAAAAAAATTCAAAATGGTTATTCTAGTCACATTACCTCTTTTCCCGTAATTATTTCAGAAAGTAATTGATTGATTCACGTCTGGGGAGGGTTGGGTGGGGTGAAGTGCAGGGTGTGTGGGGTGGAGGGGGGAACTGTATAACTATACATGTAGTGAGGCAATATGTGCTGGCCATTACCTCCTGAATGATCCATCCTCCATCTTGATAAGATAGGAAGGATACCTTATAAATAGCCATTGTCCTGGTAGACTTTATGTCTCCACTTGAAAGGTAGCTCTATGGAAATGTAAATGGTGAGGGTGAACACAGTTTCAGTTCATCTTTTGAAGTAGTTCTTGACATCAGCTGGTGTGAAATTCCATAGGTGTATGTCTTGGCATGTCTTAATTGTAATCTACATTGGAACCTTCCAGAAAACTGGTCAACTTGTGACTAGACATCAGGTGACTTGTAGCAGCCATCTTACGTTAGTGTGTTTGCTTGTTTTTTAAAAGTCCTTTTAAAGCAGTTCAATATATCTCTGATCAGCCAATGAAATTAAAGATTAATATCACACATGTGCACGTCACATCATTGTGACAAGAACTTGATTATTGATGAAAAGAGAGACAAACAAACATATGAATTAGAAGCAGGAGTAAGCCACTTGGCCCCTTAAGCATGCTCGGTTTTTCAATAAGATCATGGCTGACCTAACTATAACTTCCTGTCTACCCCTGATAACCTTTCACTCCCTTGCTTATCAAGAATCTACCTACCTCAGCCTCAACAATATTCAAAGACTCTGGTTCTACCTCCTTTTGAGGAAGAGAGTTCCAAAGACTCACCACTCGCTGAGAGAAAAAAAATTCAACTCATCTCTGTCTTAAACGGGCGATTTATTATTTTGAAACAGTGACCCCTAGTTGTAGATTTTCCCACAAGAGGAAACATCCTCCCCACATTTATCCTCTCAAGACCCCTCAGGATCTTATATGTTTCAATCAAATCACCTCTCACTCTTCTAAACTCCACTGGATACAAGCCTAGTCTGTCCAACCTTGCTTTATAAGACAATCCACCCATTCCTGGTATTAGTTTAGTAAACCTTTCCTGAACTGCTTCAGACACATTTAAATCCTTCCTTATATAAGGTGACCAATATTGTGCACAATGCTCTAGATGTGGTCTCACCAGTGCCCTGTAAACTGAAGCATAACCTCCCTCCTTTCGCAATCAATCCCCTCTCAATAAATGATTACATTCTATTAGCTTCCCTAATTACTGCTGCCGAGGTTTTCATCTTGGGCTCATTTGGACAAACAGAAGAGTGCCAAATTTCAAACGATTGCAACAATTTATATTACGGGAGAAAAGGGTCCTGATTGGTCAGCAGGTCAACTGATTGGCCAATGCATTGCCATGGAGAAAGCAATAGGGGCTATGGGCTGGGACTTTCCAGCCCTGTCATGGTGGGGCTTACAGCTGATTTGGCAGCCCAGTCAAAAACCCATTGACCTTCAACGGGACCAGATAATCCTAGCGGAGGGTAGGGCCAGAAAATCCCGCCAGTAGTCTCCCCAAGTCCGTTAGTAATTCTCAGAATGCTGATGAAACGCGGTGAACTTAAACAGTAAGACTGAGGGATACAAGGATGAACTCACTGACTTCCCCAGCTTAGTAATTATTTCAGGATATGACACTATGCTAAACATTGGGTTAGCAATGTTCCTTTCTCGGCTTGGGCTCGATTCCAAGGAAAAAGCAGCAGAGTTTGACCTGAAACGTCACAGGGAGTGGTAATCGAGAACAATGCAGGTTTACTGCTCTCCTACTTCACATATAATTTCCCTAATGTGTAATCTCACCCACAGACAGTACCGGCTGCAGCTCAGTGGTGACATTTTCCTCTCTGACTTTGAAGTTCATTGGATCAAACCTCACTCCTGAGACTTTTTTTCATTGTTTCACAATGGGCATCGCTGGCTGGGCCCAGCATTTATTGCCCATCCCTAACTGCCCCTTGAGAAGGTGGTGGTGAGCTGCCTTCTTGAACCGCTGCAGTCCATGTGGTGTAGGTACACCCACAGCGCTGTTAGGGAGGGAGTTCCAGGATTTTGTCCCAGTGACAGTGAAGGAACGGTGATATATTTCCAAATCAGGATGGTGAGTGACTTGGAGGGGAACTTCCAGGTGGTGGTGTTCCCATGTGTCTGCTGCCCTTGTCCTTCTAGATGGTAGTGGTCGTGGATTTGGAAGGTGCTGTCGAAGGAGCCTTGGTGAGTTCCTGCAGTGCATCTTGTAGATGGTACACACACTGCTGCAGTGAATGTTGCAGATGGTGGATGGGGTGCCAATCAAGCAGCTGCTTTGTCCTGGATGATGTCGAGCTCCTTGAGTGTTGTGGGAGCTGCACTCATCCAGGCAAGTGGGGAGTATTCCATCACACTCCTGACTTGTGCCTTGTAGATGGCGGACAGGCTTTTATGGGCACATAATCCAGGCTGACACTCCAGTGCAGTACTGAGGGAGTGCTGCACTGTTGGAGGTGCTGTCTTTTGGATGAGATGCTAAACTGAAGGCCTGCCTGCCCTCTCAGGTAAATGCAAAATATCCTATGGCACTATGCTGCAGGGAAGCTCTCCACAGTGTCCAGTCAATATTTATCCCACAAGCAGCATCACTAAAACAGGTTAACTGATCACTAATTTCATCGCTATTTGTGGAAGCGTGCTATGCATAAACTGGCTGCTGAATTTCCCACAACAGTTTCTACTTAATTGGTTGTAAAAAACTTTGGGAAGCCTTCATGTTATGAATGGCACTATACAAATGCAACTCAGTTGTTTATTTGTTAACTCTGACCAGTATTTTTTTCAAAGATGTCTCCATATTGGTAGTGTGGGATTCATGACTGAGAAAAATCTGAGCTACTGAGATGGTTCATAGGTTTTAACTGAACGTAACAATGTTTTAGCTTCTGTCATTCATTATAGAATAACACTCAATTGGCAACACGTTTCTAAGCACAGGTGAAATGCATCTCTGTCCCTTGTTGTCCAGGTCTTGCTGCATTTGGACATGGACTGCTTCAGTATCTGAGGCGAGTTCAAATAAAAAAAAAGGGCTTGGACTAAATAGCCAAGTGGTTATGGTACTGGGTTTGTAACCCCAAGATCAAGAGTTCCAATCTCACAATGGCAAACTATGAAACAATGTAACTTCATCTGAACCAGATGGAAATGTGTTTGTACTTGAAAGAGTACCCTGAGGAACTCCTGCAGTGATGTCCTGGAGCTGAGATGACTGACCTCCAACAACAACAACCACCTTCCTTTGTGCTGGGTATGACTCCAACCCCAGTGGAGATTACTAGGGTTCCTTGGCACCACAGTCAGTCAAGTATCTAGGGCTGTCACTCTCTCACCTCTCCTGCACTGTACCCTCCTCGTCCTCACTCCTGTGGCAGCTCAGCCTCTTCTCTGCTGTCCCCCTCACTGCTACCCCTCCCTTCTGGGCAGCATAGCAGCCAAATTGCACACAGAGAAGTGAGATAAATGACTACATCAACTGTTTTAGTGTTGTTGGATAAAAGATTTACATTGGCCAGGACTCCCCCAACCCCACAACCAGCACCCCACCCCCAACGCCCCACCACTCTTCCAGTAGCACTGTAAAATCTTTTGCATCTACCTGAGAGGACAGACAGAACCTGCGTTTAACATCTCCTCTGGAAAATGACACCTCCAACAGTGCAGCACTCGCTCAGTACTGGACTGGATTATCAGCAGGGATTTTGTGCTCGAGCATCAGGAATGGGTCTTGAACCGTTCCAAGAAAATTCCTAATATAAAATCAAAACAGAAAATGCTGGAAATATTCAGCAGACCAGGCAGCATTGCCAGAGTGATGAACAGGAGTTAAAGTTTCAGGTCGATGACCTTTCATCAGAACTGGGATATTCCGACTTGCTTTCAATTCTTTCGCCTTTGTGACGTGGGACTTTGTAATATGACATTATCGAAATGATGATTTCAGCTTGTGAATAATTGCAGCTGTACCCTAGATGTAGGACTTTTAATCTTGCTGTTGGAGTATTGTTTCTAGACTGAGAAATCTAGGTGATCAGCCAAGGTCCACAGTTCAGAATACCATTCCGATTGGAAAAAGTAGGACAGAACATGAGGTGATCAGAAACTTGGTGAATAGATAATGAGAAGCCCAGTGGGTTAGAGAACAAGCTACAGGGAAGGCTGAGGGAGTAACATATTGAGGACTGGAGGAAGACTGAGTTGGAATGGGAGGTGTTGCGAAGAGTCTTTATTGAGGAACAAGAGTACATAGGGCATGTTGAGGAAGGGTTGAGAAATCAAAGGGAGAGGCACAGCACGTTCCACAACGTCAGATCTACAACAACAATAACTTGCATTTAGAGCCTGCCTTTAACATCATAAAGTGCTTCACAGGAGCTTCATTAAACAAAACCTGATACTGAATCACACGAGGAGATATTCGGATGGGCGGCTGGAGCTTGGTCAAAGAGGTAGGTTTTAAGGAGCATCTTAAAGGAGGAGAGAGAGGCAGAGAGGTGGAGAGGTGTAGGGAGGGAATTCCAGAGTTTAGACAACGGAAGGCACAGCTTCCAATGATAGGGCGATGGAAACTGAGCAATGGGAACTAAAAGGGCTCTATGGAAGGGAGAACAAGGAGTGGAGCAGAATGGATTCAGCTGGACAAATATCTGGAGAGTTCAAACTGACAGGAGACACCACGGTAGGTCTGGCATCATTCCAAACTGTAAGATTAGCTTCCTAGCTTTTTGTGATTGCAGCTTCTATTCCAAGTGCCTGGAACTAATGGGAACCAAGCACTGATTTAATTTTAGACAGCCCATATTCTTACCCACTCATTGGAGAAAAGTAATGATGAGTTGTAACCCTCTATTACCCTGTGCCAGCCCCATAACTTTCTGAAATCTGTCTCAGATGTGGCATCTCTACAGAGGGATTGGCACAAGACTAAGGGATGTTATTTATGAAGCAATTTGAGTTTCCTTCCTCAGCATAAAGAAAAACAGGATATCTAATTATGTTCTCTTTTGATGACATGTTGTTTCTTTAAGCTAATTTTCTTCCATCAGTATTCCACCTTCCTTATCTATCGATGTTGATCTTCCTGGTCTTATACCAGGGCTCATTAGGAGGTTTGGGAGTGGAAAGTACATGTAAATTGGCTTATTTCCATCATGGGTGTGCATTCCTCAGTGCCTGATTTCCCTGCATTCACTGGGGTTGACGCTCCAGTGCCTCCCAGGGAAGGTCCACCCTGCTAGCTCGTTTTTTTAAAATTCAATCACAGGATGTGGGCTTCACTGGCTGGCCCAGCATTTATTACCCATCCCTAATTGCCCCTTGAGAAGGTGGGGGTGAGCTGCCTTCTTGAACCGCTGCAGTCCATGTGGTGTAGGTACACCCACAGTGCTGTTAGGGAGGGAGTTCCAGGATTTTGACCCAGTGACAGTGAAGGAACGGCGATATATTTCCAAGTCAGGATGGTGAGTGACTTGGAGGGGAACTTCCAGGTGGTGGTGTTCCCATGTGTCTGCTGCCCTTGTCCCTCTAGATGGTAGTGGTTGTGGGTTTGGAAGGTGCTGTCTAAGGAGCCTTGGTGAGTTCCTGCAGTCATCTTGTAGATGGTACACACTGCTGCCACTGTGCGTCGGTGGTGGAGGGAGTGAATGTTTGTGGATGGGGTGCCAATCAAGCGGACTGATTTGTCCTGGATGGTGTTGAGCTTCTTGAGTGTTGTAGGAGCTGCACTCATCCAGACAAGTGGGGAGTATTCCATCACACTCCTGACTTGTGCCTTGTAGATGGTGGACAGGCTTTGGGGAGTCAGGAGGTGAGTTACTCACTGCAGGATTCCCAGCCTCTGACCTGCTCTTGTAGCCACAGTATTTATATGGCTGGTCCAGTTCAGTTTCTGGTCAGTGGTAACCCCCAGGATGTTGATAGTGGGGGATTCAGTAATGGTAATGCCATTGAACATCAAGGGCGATGGTTAGATTCTCTCTTGTTGGAGATGGTCATTGCCTGACACTTGTGTGGTGTGACTGTTACTTGCCACTTGTCAGCCCAAGTCTGGATACTGTCCAGGTCTTGCTGCATTTGGACATGGACTGCTTCAGTATCTGAGGAGTTGTGAATGGTGCTGAACATTGTGCAATCATCAGCGAACATCCCCACTTCTGACCTTATGATGGAAGGAAGGTCATTGATGAAGCAGCTGAAGATGGTTGGGCTGAGGACACTACCCTGAGGAACTCCTGCAGTGATGTCCTGGAGCTGAGATGACTGATCTCCAACAACCACAACCATCTTCCTTTGTGCTAGGTATGACTCCAACCAGTGGAGAGTTTTCCCCCTGATTCCCATTGACTCCAGTTTTGCTCGGGCTCCTTGATGTCACACTCGGTCAAATGCTGCCTTGGTGTCAAGGGCCGTCACTCTCACCTCACCTCGGGATCTCAGCTCTTTTGTCCATGTTTGAACCAAGGCTGTAATGAGGTCAGGAGCTGTGTGGCCCTGGCAGAACTCAAACTGGGCGTCAGTGAGCAGGTTATTGCTAAGCAAGTGCCGCTTGATAGCACTGTTGATGACCCCTTCCATCACTTTACTGATGATGGAGAATAGACTGATGGGGCGGTAATTGGCACTGGAAAAGGACCCTGCTGCTAGGTGTCCAAAACCATCGCCTGCTTCAGGCAATAGGTCCCTTTTCATATGGAAATCAGGATCCAATTGTGTAATCAGATGCAAATTGCCTGTTAGGCCGGAATTGATCAGAGAACGCACCGAGCTCACTCCCACTAGCTCCGTCGGCTCCTTGGAAGTTTGCAGTTCACCTGAGAAATTTAAACAAAGCCAAATGGTGAGGTGATCTCTTCAATGCCTGAATGAGTGGCCAGTCAACATGCTCCGCCAGCCAAACTCTGAACCGCCCGGGATGGAAGTGGGTCTGTGGTGCACTCAGTCCCTCACTGCAGAAACTCATGTATTGTTATAAATGTAAACACACTCCCAGTGGAATAGATTTTAGCAAACCTCTTCCAATCACTTCACCCGATCATTGAAAAACCCTCCAATACCAGGTTGTAGAGTGCGAGATTTCACAGTGGATCAACAGGTAAATAAACTGCTCAGTCAAAATCAGCAAAACAGAGCAGTAAAGTACCAATTTCGATGCTCATTCAGAGCTTTGCAAAGGTGTCAATGGTTTCGGGAGGAGCATGAATGGGTCAGGCTTCCATCCAGTGAGTCCAACTGGGATGTATGTGCGTGTGTACATCTGCGAATATAGACGTTGGACAAGATCAGGCTCCTCCTATGTCTATTCTCCTAAAGTAAGCTGCTCGAGTTTGTAGATTCTCATAACTATTACTCTTTATTTACACATTTGGGCCTTTACACAAGGTTGAGGCCTCTTCCAGATCTCTCTTACTTCTCTGTCATGTCTCTAACATCGTTATTACATCAACATCATGTCTGCTGATGTTTACCCTTTCCATCTGCCCACATGGCTTTATCCCATTATACTTACATCCTCCTACACAGCCTTATTGCAAAGTACTTTTGAAGGGTAGTTACTATCAAAATATGGGAAACATGACTAGCAATTTTGCACATGTGATGTGGGCTGAGGGATATATGTAGGCCAGAACATTGGACATACTGAGTCTGGGGTGGGAAGCAAGATAATTGGGCCAATGATTTCTGAAGTGTTGAACTGCTAATCCTCAGGAGGAGGAGGGGAGAAGCAATGAGAACGCCACTGCCTCAACACAGCAAGGCAAAGAGTACCTCAGCCGAGTGTCACCTGCTCCAGGCTGCTCCAAGGGCACTTTCAAGGATCACTCAGGACCTGCTTGCTCTCTGGGCTGTGGAATAGTGAGTAATCCTGTGGAGGTTGGGTGGGGGCAGGGTGAAATTAAAAAGGGGACTTCAAACGTCTGGAAATCGAAGTGTTGAAGTATTTGTCTTTTTCTTAAAAAATTGAAATTAGAAAGCATGCCAACCAGACACTTGTGGTTGGAGCAGAGTTTGACTGAGATAAATTTAGAGTTAGGGTGCGGTGTCTAGTTTTGTAAGGTTGCTGTGGACACACTGGTGCAAATTTCCATGGGCAGCGAGTTAGGTCTTCATGCTCTCCTCTGAAGAAGAGTCATGCGGACTCGAAACGTTAACTCTGTCTTTCTCGCTACAGAGGCTGTCACATCTGCTGAGCTTTTCCAGCATTTTCTGTTTTTGAGTGAAGCTTTCATATTGTCAACCCGAGCGGGGGAGGTATCAGTATTCCAGCAGACCAGGCCCGGGTTTGGGGAGTTGATGAGAGCATCAGGACTTCCCAAGGCGCTTTACAGCCAATGAAGCGCTGAAATATCGTCAGTGCTGTAAGATAGCAAATACAGCAGCCAGTTTTGCACCCAGCAAACTCCCCCAAACAGCAGTCAGATAATAACTTGGGTTTCAGTTATGTTGGTTAAGCGTTACATATTGACCAGGACACCAGGGCTTCTTCAAAATGGCGCCATGGGATGTTTTGTGTCCACCTGGTAGGGTACATGACCAGTTTTCAGTGACTCAGCCTGTGTTCTCACTTTCTGTTGGGAGTTTATACAGATTAAGAACCCTGCATTGAATCTCACTGCATTCTATTCGAAAGTTGACTTTTAAGAATGAGTCATTCCGCCAGAACCCTTTGGAACTCCTGACATTGGTGTCAATTCTTGGCCAACCTTGGTCCCACAGAGTCTCTGCCTCACTTTGAGTCAGCTATTTGGGTTAAAGTAACATTTATTGCATCGAAACTTCATGAAGCTTGCTGTTACTTTGCAGCCCAGTCACTTTGAGATTGACCTGGAAGGAATTTGGATTGAAATTGTGTTTTGATATGAATTTAGATTCACAAAGGCTCAGCTTTTCGAAGCAGGCAAGCTGTCTCACATCAATTGGAACACTGGACAAATCCATCAAACCTCATTTTCTCACATTAGTGACACAATGAGAAGCCACTGAACATACCCTCCAGCTGTTCACGCCCTTCATGCAAGAATCATTTTCATTCAATGCACACAGTGGGAGATTAAACCAAATAGACAATGTTGTTAAAAGCAAAAAACTGCGGATGCTGGAAATCCAAAACAAAAACAAAAATACCTGGAAATACTCAGCAGGTCTGGCAGCATCTGCGGAGAGGGACACAGTTAACGTTGAGTCCCTATGACTCTTCAACAGAACTAAGGAAAAATAGAAATGAGGTGAAATATAAGCTGGTTGAGGGAGGTGGGACAGGTACAGCTGGATAGAGGGCCAGTGATAGGTGGAGGCCAAGAAGAGATTGCCAAAGATGTCATAGACACAAGGACAAAGGGGTGCTGACGGTGGTGATATTAGCAAAGGAATGTGCTAATGGGGACATTAAGGGAAGCAAGCTAGTGGCAGATGGCCCTAGTGGGGGTGCGGTGGGGGGAAGGGATCGAAATGGGCTAAAAGGTGGAGATAAAATTTTTAACAAAAAATATTTTTCTTTTCCCACCTATTTTTAAGTTTATTTTGATCTATTGTTTCATCTCCACCTTTTAGCCCATTTCGATCCCTTCTCCCCCACCCCACCCCCACTAGGGCCATCTGCCACTAGCTTGTCCTGCTTTCTACCCTTAATGTCCCCATTAGCACATTCCTTAGCTAATATCACCACTGTCAACACCCCTTTGTCCTTGTGTCTATGACATCTTTGGCAATCTCTTCTTTGCCTCCATCTATCACTGGCCCTCTATCCAGCTCTACCTGTCCCACCTCCCTCAACCAGCTTATATTTCACCTCATTTCTATTCTTCCTTAGATCTAATGAAGAGTCTTACAGACTCGAAACGTCAACTGTGTCCCTCTCCGCAGATGCTGTCAGACCTGCTGAGTTTTTCCTAGACAAAGTAGTTACTGTAAATAAAACTGGAAATACTCAACAGGTCAGGCAGCATTGGCGGACAGAGAGAAACAGAGTTAATGGACAAAACCTTGTTGCATGGTGAGTGCCCTAACAGTGAGATTCCGCTTGGAGGCAGGATAGCTGGCCACGTGGGTCTAAAACAGCTGTAAATAGCAACAACAGAGCCATTACCAGCACCTGTTATCCCAAAAAAAGGGTGGAGTGGTTATTGTTTAATATTGTTGAGCGTTATTTACTCACCACTGCCTTTCACTCTGTCACAGGCCTTGCGTTCTCTCTCCACAGGTACTGCCTGGTGAGTGTTTTCAGCATTTTCTGTTTCCACCTCAGATTTCCAGCATCTGCACAATTTTGCTTTCGTTCGTGTGAAAGTTGCCCTCTTTCCCACACCAGGAGGAGGGGCCTGCTCATTCAGGCTTTGAGTGACAGCGCCGTGGGCCAATCTGCATACAGAGAGCCGAGCCAGGCCTCCAGAGACTTGCAGCCTCTTGCTGCCCAAGATAGTGTCTAGTTGGAGTCTCGAAGAATGCGAAAGCGGAGAGGTTTATTTTCTCTCTCTGTCTGGCTTATGAAATGAGGCTCTAAGCTGAAGGATAAAGGCACAGGCCAAAGGTAAGGTATCTGCTAGTTCAAGAATCACTGACTTGTACAGCCAGTTTAATCATAATAAGGGTACAGACATCTATTCTCTTCTTCTGATGTTACAAGGAGTGATGAGAAATAACTGGTCTTCACTGGCGGATATTCAACCATGTATTTCATATTGAATAAACCATTTTGTTGGTTCACAATCCGTCCCAGATTGTGAGAATGCTTCATTTCCAGTTTGCTTTCCTTCCTTCAGCCTTTCTTCTTAACTCAGACCTTCAAGACAAAAGATGTGACATCGGACTATCCAGTAGAGACAGCATTGGGTCTCACCGTATGCTCACCTTTAACTGGTGTTCTCCAAAAGACAAAGGACATCTGCTTAATGGAAGAGCTGATAGAATATCTACTAAAGGCCTCAAATTTGTAACAGGCCCTTCAAAGCCCCTGTGCAATGTTAATGTCCTGTGAGTAGACAGCCAAAGATTCACCACACTGATGAGCAACTGCACTATTAAAACACGAGATGTGTGGGTGTAATTGGGCCCCACGGTTCAGGACAGTCCTGTCTTTAAACCCAGCCTGAGCTGAGTTGCTGACCTCAGTGAGAACAGGACTACAATTGGCCTCATCAGCCCTGGATTGGGGGAGGAGGTTTCAGCCAGTGTTCCCACTCTGAACAACCTGTGCTCAGTAAAGGACTGTTTCGTCCCCTTATGCTCTCACCTCGATGAATGTCAGGCTCGTCACAACAGTGAACTCGTCTTCCATTGCCTTCGACTCTGGCTCACTTCTTTGGGCAGGAGTTTCTAACACCGCCCCCAACCCCCCTACCCCACACTCGCCCACACAATGGATCCTTTTACCCGCCTCCAATATTCTCCCTCTACCTGGAGCCCTCCCTCTGTCCTCTTACCCACTCTTGATCTTTTCATTGAGTTCATTGAGAACTGTCAGAGTGATATTGGCCATCTCAATTTCTCTGCTTCTCTCACCCACTCTAACCTGTTTCCTTCTGAACTTGCTGTTCTCTCAGGTCCAACCCTGACATTGTCATCAAACCCGCTGACAAGGGTGGTGCTGTTGTTGTCTGGCGCACTGACCTCTACCTCGCGGAGGCTGAGCGTCAACTCGCAGACACTTCCTCCTACCTCTCCCTGGACCATGACCCCACCACTGAACATCAAGCCATTGTTTCCAGGACTGTCACTGACCTCATCTCCTCTGGGGATCTCCCTCCCACAGCTTCCAACCTGATAGTCGCCCAACCTCGGACGGCCCGCTTCTACCTCCTACCCAAAATCCACAAACAGAACTGTCCCGGTAGACCGATCGTCTCAGCTTGCTCCTGCCCCACGGAACTCATTTCTCGTTATCTTGACTCCCTTCTCTCTCCCCTTGTCCAGTCCCTTCCCACCTACATCCGTGATTCCTCTGACACCCTACATCATATCAACAATTTCCAGTTCCCTGGCTCCAACCGCTTCCTCTTCACCATGGACGTCCAATCCCTCTACACCTCCATCTCCCACCAGGATGGTCTGAGGGCCCTTAGCTTCTTCCTCGAACAGAGGAATAAAAGGTGTGGCTATGGGTACCCGCATGGGCCCCAGCTATGCCTGTCTCTTTATGGGGTATGTGGAACATTCCTTGTTCCAGTCCTACTCCGGCCCCCTTCCACAACTCTTTCTCCGGTACATCGATGATTACTTCGGTGCTGCTTCATGCTCTCATCAGGACCTGGAAAAATTTATTAATTTTGCTTCCAATCTCCACCCCTCCATCATTTTCATGTGGTCCATCTCTGACACTTCCCTTCCCTTCCTTGACCTCTCTGTCTCAATCTCTGGTGATAGACTGTCCACCAATATCCATTACAAACCCACCGACTCCCACAGCTACCTCGACTACAGCTCCTCACACCCCGCTTCCTGTAAGGACTCCATCCCATTCTCTCAGTTCCTTCGCCTCCGTCGCATCTGTTCCGATGATGCTAACTTCAAAAACGGTTCCTCTGACATGTCCTCCTTCTTCCTTAACCGAGGTTTTCCACCCACGGTCGTTGACAGGGCCCTCAACCGTGTCCGGCCCATCTCCCGCGCATCCGCCCTCATGCCTTCTCCTCCCTCCCAGAAACATGATAGGGTCCCCCTTGTCCTCACTTATCACCCCACCAGCCTCCGCATTCAAAGGATCATCCTCCGCCATTTCCGCCAACTCCAGCATGATGCCACCACCAAACACATCTTCCCTTCACCCCCCTTATTGGCATTCCGTAGGGATCGCTCCCTCCGGGACACCCTGGTCCACTCCTCCATCACCCCCTACTCCTCAACCCCCTCCTATGGCACCACCCCATGCCCACGCAAAAGATGTAACACCTGCCCCTTCACTTCCTCTCTCCTCACCGTCCAAGGGCCCAAACACTCCTTTCAAGTGAAGCAGCATTTCACTTGCATTTCCCCCAACTTAGTCTACTGCATTCGTTGCTCCCAATGTGGTCTCCTCTACATTGGAGAGACCAAACGTAAACTGGGCGACCGCTTTGCAGAACACCTGCGGTCTGTCCGCAAGAATGACCCAAACCTCCCTGTCGCTTGCCATTTTAACACTCCACCCTGCTCTCTTGCCCACATGTCTGTCCTTGGCTTGCTGCATTGTTCCAGTGAAGCCCAACGCAAACTGGAGGAACAGCACCAGTTTTCAGTGTTAATTTTGTTCTTAAAATCGAATCTATTCTGAGATTAGCAGTAACTGGAAAGTATTGTGTAAGCAGGCTAAGCTCTTTCTTTCTTGCAGTTTATACAAGGTAAACTCACTCTCAGTTGTAGGACCTGAGTAGTTAATGAACCGGGTTACTGTAGATAAAAACAAAAAAACTGTGGATGCTGGAAATCCAAAACAAAAACAGAATTACCTGGAAAAACTCAGCAGGTCTGGCAGCATCGGCGGAGAAGAAAAGAGTTGACGTTTCGAGTCCTCATGACCCTTCTGTCGAAGGGTCATGAGGACTCGAAACATCAACTCTTTTCTTCTCCGCCGATGCTGCCAGACCTGCTGAGTTTTTCCGGGTTACTGTAGACCCAGTTCTGTTTACTATAAATTCAGGGTTCTTTAGTGCAGCCTTGGCAAACAGAGTGCAGCTGACTAACTGAGTGAAGACTTAGAGTTTGGTGAGAGGGGAGTTCCGGGAAGGAGTTGTTCATTTCCTCTTTCTATCTTTCTCACCCCATAGAAATTTTTATTCATTTATGGGATGTGGGTGTCGCTGGCTGGGCCAGTATTTAGTGCCCATCCCTAATTGCCCTTGAGAAGGTGGTGGTGAGCTGCCTTCTTGAACCGCTGCAGTCCATGTGGTGTAGGTACACCCACAGTGCTGTTAGGGAGGGAGTTGCTTGGTTCTTGCTCGACTACAGGGAAAGGAGCTAGCTGTTTGGTCAGTATCTGGTAAGTGGGTAAGTTCTATTCTATCCCTAAGGTTTAAAATAGTACACAGTTTGGCAGTAAAGTTAATCAAATATATAAGAAAGCAACATTAAATAAGTAATTAATAGAATTAAGTAATTATTTAAAACACATTAAGAATGGTAGGATAGGTGATGTGTCAAGGCTGCAGCATGTGGGAGCTCCTGGGCAAACACGTCTGCAGTAAGTGTTTGCAGCTGGAGGAACTTTGGCTCAGAGTCATTGAGCTGGAGGCTGAGCTGCAGACACTGCGACACATCAGGGAGGGGGAAAGTTACCTGGATGCTTTGTACCAGGAGGCAGTCACGCCACATAGGATAGGGTCTTCTGATCTGGTCAGTGGCCAGGGACAGGAGAGTGTGACTGCGCGTGAGACAGGTAAAGGGATCCAGAGGGCAGGAATGCAGGAGTGTGATTGTACTGAATGATGGAGCAGGCTCGATGGAGCATGTGGTATACTCCCGCTCCTACTTCCTGTGCTCGTGTGTTCCAGAGACATGAATACGTAATGTAGGCTGACACGCCCAGTGAAGTACTGAGGGAGTGCTGCATTTGTGGAGCTTCCATCTTTGGAAAGAGACTCTGTCTGCTCTCTCGGGTGGATGTAAAAAACAATCCCATAGCATTATATTGAAGAAGAGCAGGGGAGTTCCCCCCGCCCGGTGTCCCAGCCAATATTTATCCTTCAATCAACATCACAAAACAAAACTGATTATCTGGTTGTTATCACATTGCTGTTTGTGGGAGCTTGCTGTGCGCAAATTGACTGCCAGATTTCCTAAATTACAACAGTGTTTACATTTCAAAAAGTACTTCATTGGCTGTAAAGCACTTTGAGATGTCCAGTGGTTGTGGCTGGCGCTATATAAATGCAAGTCCTTTTTTTTTAACTTTGTACTGGATTCGACAACCTGTACCCCAGAGAAAGGAGAAAAGTGTAAATGAAATGCACCTTGGGTGAGGGTGCAGTACAAGTGATAACACAGTGGCAGCATCAGAAAGTAAAGCAACAAAATGAATTGTCACCACCTTGCTGAAACAGCTTTCTGAATACTTGCCTCTGTCGTCACCCTTGTCATGTTCTGGACAGCTCCCAATCCGAGAGAGCATTTCCTGAGTTCAGATCTGCGCACATTCAAGTTCAGCAAAGTTGATCGTTGAACCAGAATGTAGAGGACAGAAGGAGGCCAGTAAGTCCGTTTACTCCAGCTTCGTGCTGGACAACTCAAGCACACCCCACTACCCTGCTTCAGACACTGCAGAGACATGGAGAGCTACGGCACAGAAGATGGCCTCTTGACTGGGTTAATCTGTAGGTGATCGCAGGAGGAAAGCTGGGCAGAGAAGTAGGCAATTTCCCTGCTTTTCCCTTTGAACAGTGCAGCTGGATGGGACCTTGAACGCATCTTCGAGTGGGTGGACAGGCCATGAGTTTAGAGTCTCAGTACTAACAGCAACCCTCTCTCTGGTATGTCAACCTAGGTTATGTCTTCAGGCCCAGTAGTGAGGCTTGAACTCAGGACCTTCTGACATCAAGGTGAGAGCATCACAGCCATTGAGACACACTGACAAAAGAGCAATGAAGGGTTATATAGCCAAGTGGGGAGGGAAAGAGTTTTTGGCTAAGAAAAAATCCAGAATGACAAAAAACCAAAGGAGACAAAACAAAGGTGGGGATATAAATGGACAATGGCTCGGAAAGCAAACTCCTTCAATGGACGGTGATTCCAGTAGCTTCCCAATAACTGATGTTAAACTGACAGGCCTGTACTTACCTGGTTTCTCCCTCCCGCCATTAAATAATCCCCCAGTCTAGCAACACAATTCCAAAGAGCTTTGAAAGATTGTCAATAATGTGACTGCAATTTCATCACTTACACCTTTCAATGCTCCTGGTGAGAGACCTTCAGCTCCTGGGGATTTAGGCTCATTCATGTTCCGTTACCTTTTTAAAGCAGCATTTGAAATCCAAGAAGTTTCTCCCATTGATTTTTTTTACATTTTCTTTCCATCACAGGGATTTTGTATCCTCTTCCTCTACTGTAAAAACGGATACAAAGTTTATTTTCATAAGTTATTACAGTATCACAGGTATGTGTCTTTAACAGGCCCATATTATTGTTTATAACCACTGAGCACCATGTTGCTTTTTCACAGCTGAGTATTATGTTGTATTATGGTGCCACCACTGAGCATGTGGGTTCCAGCTGTGGTGTCGCTCACTATGAGATCTTGAGGCTTGTATGTTTAAACATGGACCATTTATTGTTAATCTTTAATCATGTATAGATTCCAGGTTACTGTCATGCTTGGTGCTGCTGCCATGCAGGTAAGCTACATCTAGAGTGTTCTCTCTGGACTGTTCTCTCAACCTATTACCATGTGACTCTATACATCATACCGTAGGCACGGCTATTCTCCAGTCACATGTTAACCCTTACTCTGCCGAGCACCTTTACATTACAATGGCATGCAGACACATACAACATCATACAACACATATCACCCTCAGTCACTCTCTCATCCTTAATTTATTTATAAAAGCTTTCACTATTTATAGCTTTATATTGCTTGCAGCTTTTTTGGGGCTTTGTATTTCAGCTTCGCTGCTCTGAATATTCTCTTTGTACCTCTGTTGCGTTCTATATATCTCCCATTCTGTTGGATTACCACTTTGCTTGGTACTTACATTAATCATTTCCCTAAGCTTTATTCTGTGTCTTACCCCACATGTTCAGAGATATTGAGCAGGCCCTTGTAGCTGCTGTAAGGAGGGGCTGGGGACGGTCAGCATCTTGGTCATCATTTGCCTGTTCTCGTCTCTGGCGAAGTTAACTGAGAGTCTGCAGGCACGAAAGCCCCTCGGTTACAACAGGATTAGGCCAAACTTTCAGCATCGGCAAAGGATTACAGAACCAGAGCAGCTCTTCAGCAGGAGCCTCTGCAACTACTACAACCTGCATTTACATGGCGCCTTTGATGTAGTAAACCATCCCAAGGTGCTTCACAGGAGCATTATAAAACAGTCAGACACCCAGTCACACAAGGAGATGTTAGTCAAGTGACCAACAGCTTGATCTATGAGCTAGGTTTTAAGGAGGGTCTTAAAGGAGGAGAGCGAGGTAGAGAGGTGGAGAGGGATAGGGAGGGAATTCCTGAGCTTGGGGCCCAGACAGCTGAAGGCACGGCCACCAATGGTGGAGCGATTAAAATCGGGGATGATCAAGAGGCCGGAATTAGAGGATTACAGAGATCTCAGAGGGTAGTGGGGCTGGAGGAGGTTACAGAGATAGGGAGGGTTGTAGGGGTTGGAGGAGGTTACAGAGATAGGGAGGGGTGTAAGGGCTGGAGGAGGTTACAGAGATAGTGAGGGATGTCGGGACTGGAGGAGGTTACAGTGATAGGAAGGGGTGTAGGGGCTGGAGGAGGTTACAGATATAGGGAGGGTTGTAGGGGCTGGAGGAGGTTACAGTGATAGGGAGGGTTGTGGGACTGGAGGAGGTTACAGAGATAGGGAGGGGTGTAGGGGCTGGAGGAGGTTACAGTGATAGGGAGGGTTGTAGGGGCTGGAGGAGGTTACAGTGATAGGGAGGGTTGTGGGACTGGAGGAGGTTACAGAGATAGGGAGCATTGTGGGACTGGAGGAGGTTACAGAGATAGGGAGGGTTGTAGGGACTGGAAGAGGTTTCAGAGATAGGGAGGGGTGTATGGCTCAGAAGACCAAAAGCTTCATCAATGAGGTAGGTTTTAAGAAGTCTGTTCAAGGGTAAAAGTGAGGTAGAGAGGGATAGGGAGGGAATTCCTGAGCTTGAGGCCCAGACAGCTGAAGGCACGGCCGCCAATGGTGGAGCAATTAAAATCGGGGATGATCAAGAGGCCGGAATTAGAGGATCATAGAGATCTCAGAGGGTAGTGGGACTGGAAACGGTTACAGAGATAGGGAGGGGTGTAGGGACTGGAGGAGGTTACAGAGATAGGGAGGGTTGTAGGGACTGGAGGAGGTTACAGAGATAGGGAGGGGTGTAGGGGCTGGAGGAGGTTACAGAGATAGGGAGGGGTGTAGGGGCTGGAGGAGGTTACAGAGATATGGAGGGTTGTAGGTGCTGGAGGAGGTTACAGAGATAGGGAGGGGTGTAGGGGCTGGAGGAGGTTACAGAGATAGGGAGGGTTGTAGGGGCTGGAGGAGGTTACAGAGATAGGGAGGGTTGTAGGGGCTGGAGGAGGTTACAGAGATAGGGAGGGGTGTAGGGGCTGGAGGAGGTTACAGAGATAGGAGGGTTGTAGGGACTGGAGTAGGTTACAGAGATAAGGAAGGGTGTAGGGGCTGGCGGAGGTTACAGAGATAGGGAGGGTTGTAGGGTCTGGAGGAGGTTACTGAGATAGGAAGGGGTGTAGGGGCTGGAGGAGGTTACAGAGCTATGCAGGGTTGTAGGGGCTGGAGGAGGTTACAGAGATAGGGAGGGTTGTAGGGGCTGGAGGAGGTTACAGAGATAAGGAGGGTTGTAGGGGCTGGAGGAGGTTATAGAGATAGGGAGGGGTGAAGGGGCTGGAGGATGTTACAGAGATAGGGAGGGTTGTAGGGGCTGGAGGAGGTTACCGAGATAGGAAGGGGTGTAGGGACTGGAGGAGATTACAGAGATAGGGAGGGTTGTAGGGTCTGGAGGAGGTTACTGAGATAGGAAGGGGTGTAGGGGCTGGAGGAGGTTACAGAGCTATGCAGGGTTGTAGGGGCTGGAGGAGGTTACAGAGATAGGGAGGGTTGTAGGGGCTGGAGGAGGTTACAGAGATAAGGAGGGTTGTAGGGGCTGGAGGAGGTTATAGAGATAGGGAGGGGTGTAGGGGCTGGAGGATGTTACAGAGATAGGGAAGGGTGTAGAGTCTGGAGGAGGTTACAGTGATAGGGAGCGGTGTAGGGGCTGGAGGAGGTTACAGAGATAGGGAGGGGTGTAGGGGCTGGCAGAGGTTACAGAGATAGGAAGGGGTGTAGGGACTGGAGGAGATTACAGATAGGGAGTGTTGGAGGGTCTGGAGGAGGTTACTGAGATAGGAAGGGGTGTAGGGTCTGGAGGAGGTTACAGTGATAGGGAGGGGTGTAGGGGCTGGAGGATGTTACAGAGATAGGGAGGGGTGTAGGGGCTGGAGGAGGTTACAGAGCTATGGAGGGTTGTAGGGGCTGGAGGAGGTTATAGAGATAGGGAGGGGTGTAGGGGCTGGAGGATGTTACAGAGATAGGGAGGGGTGTAGGGGCTGGAGGAGGTTACAGAGCTAGGGAGGGTTGTAGGGGTGGAGGTTGTTACAGAGATAGGGAGGGGTGTAGGTACTGGAGGAGGTTACAGAGATAGGGAGGTTTGTAGGGGCTGGAGGTGGTTACAGAGATAGGGAGGGGTGTAGGGACTGGAGGAGGTTACAGAGATAGGGAGGGGTGTAGGGTGCTGGAGGAGGTTACAGAGATAGGGAGGGTGTATGGGCTGGAGGAGGTTACAGAGATTGGGAGGGGTGTAGGGACTGCAGGAGGTTACAGAGATAGGGAGTGATGTAGGGGCTGGAGGAGGTTACAGAGATTGGGAGGGGTGTAGGGACTGGAGGAGGTTACAGAGATAGGGAGGGTTTAGGGGCTGGAGGATTTTACAGAGATAGGGAGGGCTGTAGGGTCTGGAGGAGGTTACAGAGATAGGGAGGGTTGTAGGGACTGGAGGAGATTACAGAGATAGGGAGGGGTGTAGGGGCTGGAGGAGGTTACAGAGGTAGGGAGGGGTGTATAGGCTGGAGGAGGTTACAGAGATAGGGAGGGCTGTAGGGGCTGGAGGAGGTTACAGAGATAGGGAGGGGTGTATAGGCTGGAGGAGGTTACAGAGATAGGGAGGGCTGTAGGGGCTGGAGGAGGTTACAGAGATAGGGAGGGGTGTAGGGGCTGGAGGAGGTTACAGAGATAGGGAGGGGTGTAGGGGCTGGAGGAGGTTACAGAGATAGGGAGGGGTGTAGGGACTGGAGGAGGTTACAGAGATAGGGAGGGTTGTAGGGGCTGGGGGACATTACAGAGATAGGGAGGGGTGTATAGGCTGGAGGAGCTTACAGAGATAGGGAGGGGTGTATAGGCTGGAGGAGGTTACAGAGATAGGGAGGGTTGTAGGGGCTGGGGGACATTACAGAGATAGGGAGGGTTGTGGGGCTGGAGGAGGTTACAGAGATAGGTAGGGTGGTGGGACTGGAGGAGTTTACAGAGATAGGGAGGGTAATGGGGATGGAGGAGATTTTACAGAGATAGGGAAGGGGAGAGACCATGGAGGGATTTGAAAAGAACGATGAGAATTTTAAACTCTGCAGCATTGAAATCTCTTGTAAATATTCATCATGACGATCAGGCAGACTGAGGCTCTCGGAATCCCATGATGCACTAGTGGACACATCACAAGGAGCAGACCCAGGAATAAACTCGCATTGTTCATAACCTCAACACAACCAGCACCTTCCAGACTGGAGTCACTGTGGAGGTGATGCAGTGCACAGAACCAGCAGCAGGTTACAAGCCGCAGAAACAGGATGTCTCACAGGAAAGGATGCTTTAGCCCATTCCTGGTGAACTGATGCTGTTCCCAGAGTCTCCACTGAGCCTGTCCCTGCTTGCTCTGTTACTGTGAGTGTGGATGTTTGCAGGGCTGGGTGTGTGGGTGCGGAGGGGGAGGGAGGTGTCTAGCCATTACAGAACTGGACCTAGGGCTAGAAGGAGCTGAGCAAACAGCATCATGGCTGGTTTTACTCTATGTGAGCCGCCATTGCTCTACCTTTAGTGAATCTCCAACACAGTGAGAGGGTTGGCACGCAGGAGCTGGGATCTCTCCGTCCCTGTGAATTCTCTGGATATGTGATGGGCTTACACACCCACACAGGAGAAAAGGGGCTTCATGACGAATTTCAAGCAGTAAAGTGTGGTCCCTCAACTGAAAAACTGGTTCAGCAACACAGCACAGGGACAGGATGAAGAGGAATCTGAGACAACGTTACTGATCACAATCCTGCTCTCCTGTGAGCTGCCTGGGTGATATGGTTTCAGTTAGAAGGGACACCACACACTTTCAGTATCTCATGCAGCGTCTCTCTCTTCCTGTTTCTAAGACTTGACATGATGCTTAACGGTACAAATCATTTCACAGACCGCAGTGAAAATACTGAGCCAAGTTTTGGTGCCTCATTTTAGGAAGGTTGTCAAGGCCATGGAGAGGGTAGAGAAGAGACGGAACCACTGATAAGAGGCTTTAGTTATGAGTAGAGACCCAGAGACTTTGGGCATCTGAGCAGAGGATTGAGAGGAGGAGCCAGGTGAGGGATTGGGGGGACGGGGGTGGTGGTTTTGATAAGTTAAGGAGGGAAAATCTATCTGGTTGGTGAACTAGGAGCCAGTGGGTGCCAATTTTAAGGGCAAGGTTAGGATCTGTTTATTTTTCATGCCTTTGGTTATTAGGAGAGGAGAGACAATCCCCAAAACTGTTACAGCTTCTACAAGGAAATGGAGAAATAACTGAAAAAGGGACCCCATGCTGCACTGAGTGAAGGGTCCAACCAGGTTGTATTGGTCACTTGGAGCTGGGCCAGGTGTCCTGGAGACTGGGGGGGCTCAGATACCGGAGGCTGAGCCCACCCAACAACACATTGATAGCCCCAGGGACCTGCTCGAGGACCAGGGCAAAACTGCACCACACACTGGGTCACTGGGTCACTGGGCAGGGAGGGGAAGGGGAGGGGAAGGCCCCACACACTGGGTCAGTGGGCGGGGGAAGGGGAGTGGACGGCCCCACACACTGGGTCACTGGGCGGTGGAAGGGGAGGGGAAGGACCCACACACTGGGTCACTGGGCAGGGGAAGGGGAGGGGAAGGTCCCACACACTGGGTCACTGGGCAGGGGAAGGGGAGGGGATGGCCCCAAACACTGGGTCACTGGGTCACTGGGCAGGGGAAGGGGAGGGGAAGGCCCCACACACTGGGTCACTGGGTGGGGGAAGGGGAGGGGAAGGCCCCACACACTGGGTCACTGGGCAGGGGAGGGGAAGGCCCCACACACAGGGTCACTGGGCGGGGGAAGGGGAGGGGATGGGCTGGCACACTGGGTCACTGGGCGGGGGAAGGGGAGGGGATGGGCTGGCACACTGGGTCACTGGGCGGGGGAAGGGGAGGGGAAGGCCCCACACACTGGGTCACTGTGCGGGGAAGGGGAGGGGAAGGCCCCACACACTGGGTCACTGGGCGGGGGAAGGGGAGGGGAAGGCACCACACACTGGGTCACTGGGCGGGGGGAGGGAAGGAGATGGGCTGGCACACTGAGTCACTGGGCAGGGGAGGGGAAGGCACAACACACTGGGTCACTGGACGGGGAAAGGGGAGGCGAAGGCCCCACACACTGGGTCACTGGGCGGGGGAAGGGGAGGGGAAGGCCCCACAGACTGGGTCACTGTGCGGGGGAAGGGGAGGGGAAGGCCGCACACAATGGGTCACTGGGCGGGGGAAGGGGAGGGGAAGGCCCCACAGACTGGGTCACTGGGCGGGGGAAGGGGAGGGGAAGGCCCCACAGACTGGGTCACTGGGCGGGGGAAGGGGAGTGGAAGGACCCACACACTGGGTCACTGGGCATGGGAAGGGGAGGGGATGGGCTGGCACACTGGGTCACTGGGCGGGGGAAGGGGAGTGGAAGGACCCACACACTGGGTCACTGGGCAGGGGAAGGGGAGGGGAAGGCCCCACACACTGGGTCACTGGGCAGGGGAAGGGGAGGGGAAGGGCTGAGACACTGGGTCACAGGGCAGGGGAAGAGGAGGGGAAGGTCTCACACACTGGGTCACTGGGCGGGGGAAGGGGAGTGGACGGCCCCACACACCGGGTCACTGGGCGGGGGAAGGGGAAGGGAAGGCCCCACACACTGGGTCACTGGGCAGAGGAAGGTGAGGGGAAGTGCTGGCACACTGGGTCACTGGGCAGGGGAAGGGGAGGGGAAAGGCTGACACACTGCATCACTGGGTGGGGGAAGGGGAGGGGAAGGGCTGAGACACTGGGTCACAGGGCACGGGAAGGGGAGGTGAAGGCCCCACACACTGGGTCACTGGGCGGGGGAAGGGGAGGGGAAGGCCCCGCACACTGGGTCACTGGGCGGGGGAAGAGGAGGGGAAGGACCCACACATTGTGTCACTGGGCAGGTGAAGGGGAGGCGATGGGCTGGCACACTGTGTCACTGGGCAGGGGAAGGGGAGGGGAAGGTCCCATGCACTGGGTCACTGGGCGGGGGAAGGGGAGGGGAAGGCCCCACACACTGGGTCACTGGACGGGGAAAGGGGAGGCGAAGGACCCACACACTGGGTCACTGGGCGGGGGAAGGGGAGGGGAAGGCCCCACAGACTGGGTCACTGGGCGGGGGAAGGGGAGGGGATGGGCTGGCACACTGGTTTACAGGGCAGGGGAAGGTGAGGGGAAGGTCCCACACACTGGGTCACTGGGCGGGGGAAGGGGAGGCAAAGGACCCACACACTGGGTCACTGGGCGGGGGAAGGGGAGGGGAAGGCCCCACACACTGGGTCACTGGGCGGGGGAAGGGGAGGGGATGGGCTGGCACACTGGTTTACAGGGCAGGGGAAGGTGAGGGGAAGGTCCCACACACTGGGTCACTGGGCGGGGGAAGGGGAGTGGACGGCCCCACACACTGGGTCACTGGGCAGAGGAAGGGGAGGGGATGGGCTGGCACACTGGTTCACAGGGCAGGAGAAGGTGAGGGGAAGGTCCCACACACTGGGTCACTGGGCGGGGGAAGGGGAGTGGACGGCCCCACACACTGGGTCACTGGGCAGAGGAAGGCGAGGGGACGTGCTGGCACACTGGGTCACTGGGCAGGGGAAGGGGAGGGGAAAGGCTGACACACTGGGTCACTGGGCGGGGGAAGGGGAAGGCCCCACACACTGGGTCACTGGGCGGGGGAAGAGGAGGGGAAGGCCCCACACACTGTGTCACTGGGCAGGGGAAGGGGAGGGGAAGGCCCCGCACACTGGGTCACTGGGCGGGGGAAGAGGAGGGGAAGGCACCACACACTGGGTCACTGGGCGGGGGGAGGGAAGGAGATGGGCTGGCACACTGAGTCACTGGGCAGGGGAGGGGAAGGCACAACACACTGGGTCACTGGACGGGGAAAGGGGAGGCGAAGGCCCCACACACTGGGTCACTGGGCGGGGGAAGGGGAGGGGAAGGCCCCACAGACTGGGTCACTGGGCGGGGGAAGGGGAGGTGATGGGCTGGCACACTGGGTCACTGGGCGGGGGAAGGGGAGTGGACGGCCCCACACACTGGGTCACTGGGCAGAGGAAGGCGAGGGGACGTGCTCGCACACTGGGTCACTGGGCGGGGGAAGAGGAGGGGAAGGACCCACACACTGGGTCACTGGGCGGGGGAAGAGGAGGGGAAGGCCCCACACAGTGTGTCACTGGGCAGGTGAAGGGGAGGCGATGGGCTGGCACACTGTGTCACTGGGCGGGGGAAGGGGAGGGGAAGGTCCCGTGCACTGGGTCACTGGGCGGGGGAAGGCGAGGAGAAGGCACCACACACTGGGTCACTGGGCGGGGGAAGGGAAGGAGATGGGCTGGCACACTGGGTCACTGGGCAGGGGAGGGGAAGGCACAACACACTGGGTCACTGGACGGGGAAAGGGGAGGCGAAGGCCCCACAGACTGGGTCACTGGGCGGGGGAAGGGGAGGGGATGGGCTGGCACACTGGTTCACAGGGCAGGGGAAGGGGAGGGGAAGGTCCCACACACTGGGTCACTGGGCGGGGGAAGGGGAGTGGACGGCCCCACACACTGGGTCACTAGGCAGAGGAAGGCGAGGGGACGTGCTGGCACACTGGGTCACTGGGCAGGGGAAGGGGAGGGGAAAGGCTGACACACTGGGTCACTGGGCGGGTGAAGGAGAGGGATGGGCTGGCACACTGGGTCACTGAGCAGGGGAAGGGGAGTGGACGGCCCCACACACTGGGTCACTGGGCGGGGGAAGGGGAGAGGAAGGCCCCACACACTAGGTCACTGGGCAGGGGAAGGGGAGGGGAAGGCCCCACACACTGGCTCATTGGGCAGGGGAGGGGGAGGGGAAGGCCTCACACAGTGGGTCACTGGGCGGGGGAAGGGGAGGGGAAGGCCCCACACAGTGGGTCACTGGGCGGGGGAAGGGGAGGGGAAGGCCCCACACACTGGGTCACTGGGCAGGGGAAGGGGAGGGGAAGGGCTGGCACACTGGGTCACTGGGCAGGGGAAGGGGAGGGGATGTGCTGGCACACTGGGTGACTGGGCGGGGGAAGTGGTGGGGATGGGCTGGCAAAGTGGATCACTGGGCGGGGGAAGGGGAGGGGAAGGCCCCGCACACTGGGTCACTGGGCAGGGGAAGGGGAGGGGATGGGCCGGCACACTGGGTCACTGGGCAGGGAAAGGGGAGGGGAAGGTCCCACACACTGGGTCACTGGGCGGGGGAAGGGGAGGTGAAGGCCCCACACACTGGGTCACTGGGCGGGGGAAGGGGAGGGGAAGGCCCCTTACACTGGGTCACTGGGCGGGGGAAGGGGTGGGGATGGGCTGGCACACTGGATCACTGGGCAGGGGAGGGGGAGGGGAAGGCCCCACACACTGGGTCACTTGGCGGGGGAAGGGGAGGTGAAGGACACACACACTGGGTCACTGGGCAGGGGAAGGGGAGTGGATGGGCTGGCACACTGGGTCACTGGGCAGGGGAAGGGGAGGGGAAGGGCTGGCACACTGGGTCACTGGGCAGGGAAAGGGGAGGGGATGGGCTGGCACACTGGGTCACTGGGCAAGGAAGCGGAGGGGAAAGTCTGACACACTGGGTCACTGGGTGGGGGAAGGGGAGGGGAAGGGCTGGCACACTGGGTCCCTGGGCAATGGCGGTGGGAGTGGAGGGATAGCCCCACACACTGGGTCACTGGGTGGGGGAAGGGGAGGTGAAAGGCTGACACACTGGGTCATTGGGCGGGATAAGGGGAGGGGAAGGTCCCACACACCCACACACTGGGTCACTGGGTGGGGGAAGGGGAGGAAAAAGGCTGACACACTGGGTCACTGGGCAGGGGAAGGGAGGGGAAGGCCCCACACACTGGGTCACTGGGTGGGGGAAGGGGAGGGAAAGGCCCCACACTCTGGGTCACTGGGCAGGGGAAGGGGAGGGGAAGGCACAACACACTGGGTCACTGGGCAGTGGAAGGGGAGGGGAAGGCCCCACACACTGGGTCACTGGGCAGGGGAAGGGGAGGGGAAGGCCCCACACACTGGGTCACTGGGCGGGGGAAGGGGAGTGGACGGCCCCACACAATGGGTCACTGGGCAGAGGAAGGCGAGGGGACGTGCTGGCACACTGGGTCACTGGGCACGGGAAGGGGAGGGGAAGGCCCCACACACTGGGTCACTGGGCAGTGGAAGGGGAGGTGAAGGCCCCACACACTGGGTCACTGGGCAGGGGAAGGGGAGGGGAAGGCCCCACACACTGGGTCACTGGGCAGGGGAAGGGGAGGGGAAAGGCTGGCACACTGGGTCACAGGGCAGGGGAAGGGGAGGGGAAGGCCCCACACACTGGGTCACTGGGCAGGGGAAGGGGAGGGGAAAGGCTGGCACACTGGTTTACAGGGCAGGGGAAGGGGAGGGGAAGGCCCCACACACTGGGTCACTGGGCAGGGGAAGGGGAGGGGAAGGCCCCACACACTGGGTCACAGGGCAGGGGAAGGGGAGGGGAAAGGCTGACACACTGGGTCACTGGGCGGAGGAAAAGGAGGGGAAGGCCCCACACACTGTGTCACTGGGCAGGGGAAGGGGAGTGGACGGCCCCACACACTGGGTCACTGGGCGGGGGAAGAGGAGGGGAAGGCCCCACACACTGTGTCACTGGGCAGGGGAAGGGGAGGGGAAGGCCCCACACACTGGGTCACTGGCAGGGGAAGGGGAGGGGAAGGGCTGGCACACTGGGTCACTGGGCAGGGAAATGGGAGGGGAAATGCTGACACACTGGGTCACTGGGCAGGGGAAGGGAAGGGGAAAGGCTGACACACTGGGTCACTGGGTGGGGGAAGGGGAGGGGATGGGCTGGCACACTGGGTCACTGAGCGGGTGAAGGGGAGTGGACGGCCCCACACACTGGGTCACTGGACGGCGGAAGGGGAGAGGAAGTCCCCACACACTGGGTCACTGGGCATGGGAAGGGGAGGGGAAGGCCCCACACACTGGCTCATTGGGCAGGGGAAGGGGAGGGGAAGGCCTCACACAGTGGGTCACTGGCGGGGGAAGGGGAGGGGAAGGCCCCATACACTGGGTCACTGGGCAGGGGAAGGGGAGGGGAAGGGCTGGCACACTGGGTCACTGGGCAGGGGAAGGGGAGGGGATGTGCTGGCACACTGGGTGACTGGGCGGGGGAAGTGGTGGGGATGGGCTGGCAAACTGGATCACTGGGCGGGGGAAGGGGAGGGGAAGGCTCCGCACACTGGGTCACTGGGCAGGGGAAGGGGAGGGGAAGGCCCCACACACTGTGTCACTGGGCAGGGGAAGGGGAGGGGATGGGCTGGCACACTGGGTCACTGGGCAGGGAAAGGGGAGGGGAAGGTCCCACACACTGGGTCACTGGGCGGGCGAAGGGGAGGTGAAGGCCCCACACACATGGTCACTGGGCGGGGGAAGGGGAGGGGAAGGCCTCACATAGTGGGTCACTGGGCGGGGGAAGGGGAGGGGAAGGCCCCACACACTGGGTCAGTGGGTGGGGGAAGGGGAGGGGAAGGCCCCACACACTGGGTCACTGGGTGGGGGAAGGGGAGGGGAAGGCCCCACACACTGGGTCACTGGGCGTAGAAAGGGGAGGGTAAGGCCCCACACACTGGGTCACGGGGCGGGGGAAGGGGAGGTGAAGGACGCACACACTGGGTAGGGGAAGGGGAGGGGATGGGCTGGCACACTGGGTCAGTGGGCAGGGGAAGGGGAGGGGAAGGGCTGGCACACTGGGTCACTGGGCAGGGAAAGGGGTGGGGATGGGCTGGCACACTGGGTCAGTGGGCAGGGGAAGGGGAGGGGAAGGCCCCACACACTGGGTCACTGGGCAGGGGAAGGGGAGGGGAAGGACCCACACACTGGGTCACTGGGCAGTGGAAGGGGAGGGGAAGGCCCCACACACTGGGTCACTGGGCAGGGGAAGGGGAGAGGAAGCCCCCACACACTGGCTCACTGGGTGGGGGAAGGGGAGGGGAAGGCCCCACACACTGGGTCACTGGGCAGGGGAAGGGGAGGGGAAGGCCCCACACACTGGGTCACTGGGCAGTGGAAGGGGAGGGGAAGGCCCCACACACTGGGTCACTGGGCAGGGGAAGGGGAGAGGAAGGCCCCACACACTGGCTCACTGGGTTGGGGAAGGGGAGGGGAAGGGCTGGCACACTGGGTCACTGAGCGGGGGAAGGGGAGGGGATATGCTGGCACACTGGGTCACTGGGCAGTGGCGGTGGTGGAGGGATAGCCCCACACACTGGGTCACTGGGCAGGGGAAGGGGAGGGGGAAGGTCTGGCACTCTTGGTCACTGGGCAAGGGAAGGGGAGGGGAAAGGCTGACACACTGGGTCACTGGGCAGGGGAATGGGAGGGGAGTGGAAGGCCCCACACACTGGGTCACTGTGTGGGGGAAGGGGAGGGGAAAGGCTGACACACTGGGCCACTGGGCAGGGGAAGGGGAGGGGAAGTCCCCACACACTGGGTCACTGGGCTGGGGAAGTGGGGGTGGAGGGCTGGCACACTGGGTCACTGGGCGGGGGAAGGGGAGGGGATGAGCTGGCACACTGGGTCACTGGGCAGTGGCGGTGGGGGTGGAGGGATAGCCCCACACACTGGGTCACTTGTCAGGGGAAGGGGAGTGGAAGGCCCCACACACTGAGTCACTGGGCAGGGGAAGGGGAGGGGAAGGCCCCACACACCGGGTCACTGGGCAGGGGAAGGGGAGGGGAAAGCCCCACACACTGGGTCACTGGGTGGGGGAACGGGGGGAAGGGCTGGCACACTGGGTCACTGGGCAGGGGAAGGGGAGGGGAAGGTCTGGCACACTTGGACACTGGGCAGGGGAAGGGGAGGGGAAAGGTTGACACACTGGGTCACTTGGCGGGGGAAGGGGAGGGGAAGGTCCCATGCACTGGGTCACTGGGCGGGGGAAGGGGAGGGGAAGGCATCACACTCTGGGTCACTGGGCGGGGGAAGCGAAGGGGATGGGCTGGCACACTGGGTCACTGGGCAGGGGAGGGGAAGGCCCCCCACACTGGGTCACTGGACGGGTGAAAGGGGAGGCGAAGGCCCCACAAACTGGGTCACTGGGCGAGGGAAGGGGAGGGGAAGGCCCCACACACTGGGTCACTGGGCGGGGGAAGGGGAGGGGATGGGCTGGCACACTGGTTCACAGGGCAGGGGAAGGGGAGGGGAAGGTCCCACACACTGGGTCACTGGGCGGGGGAAGGGGAGTGGACGGCCCCACACACTGGGTCACTGGGCAGAGGAAGGCGAGGGGACGTGCTGGCACACTGGGTCACTGGGCAGGGGAAGGGGAGGGGAAAGGCTGACACACTGGGTCACTGGGCGGAGGAAGGGGAAGGGAAGGCCCCACACACTGGGTCACTGGGCGGGGGTAGAGGAGGGGAAGGCCCCACACACTGTGTCACTGGGCAGGGGAAGGGGAGGGGAAGGCCCCACACACTGGGTCACTGGGCGAGGGAAGGGGAGGGGAAGGCCCCACACATTAGGTCACTGGGCAGGGGAAGGGGAGGGGAAGGCCTCGCCCACTGTGTCACTGGGCAGGGGAAGGGGAGAGGAAGGCCCCACACACTGGGTCACTGGGTGGGGGAAGGGGAGGTGAAGGCCCCGCCCACTGGGTTACTGGGCAGGGGAAGGGGAGGGGAAGGCCCCACACACTGGGTCACCTGGGCGGGGGAAGGGGAGGGGAATGGCTGGCACACTGGGTCACTGGGCGGGTGAAGAGGAGGGGATGGGCTGGCACACTGAGTCACTGGGCAGTGGTGGTGGGGGTGGAGGGATAGCCCCACACTCTGGGTCACTGGGCGGGGGAAGATGAGGGGAAGTTCTGGCACACTTGGTCACTGGGCAGGGGAAGAGTAGGGGAAAGGCTGACACACTGGGTCACTGGGCTGGGGAAGGGGAGGGGAAAGGCTGACACACTGGGTCACTGGGCTGGGGAAGGGGAGGGGAAGGCCCCATTCACTGGGTCACTGGGCAGGGGAAGAGGAGGGTCCCACACACTGGGTCACTGGGGGAAGGGGAGGGGAAGGCCCCACAAACTGGATCACTGGGCAGGGGAGGGGAAGGCCACATACATTGGGTCATTGGGTGGAGGAAGGGGAAGGAAAGGCTGACACACTGGGTCACTGGGCGGGGGAAGGGGAGGGGAAGGCCGCACACACTGGGTCACTGGGCGGGGGAAGGGGAGGGGATGGGCTGGCACAGTGGGTCACTGGGCAGAGGAAGGGGAGAGGAAGGTCCCACACACTGGGTCACTGGGTGGGGGAAGGGGAGTAGAAAGGATGGCACACTGGGTCATTGGGCGGGGGAAGGGGAGGGGAAAGGCTGGCACATTGGGTCACAGGGCGGGCGAAGGGGATGGGATGGGCTGGCACACTGGGTCACTGGGCAGTGGCGGTGGGGGTGGGGGGATAGCCTCACACAGATGGTCACTGGGCAGGGGAAGGGGAGCGGAAATTCTGGCACACTTGGTCACTGGGCAGGGGAAGGGGATGGGAAAGGCTGACACACTTGGTCACTGGGCAGGGGAAGGGGATGGGAAAGGCTGACACACTTGGTCACTGGGCAGCGGAAGGGGATGGGAAAGGCTGACACACTTGGTCACTGGGCAGGGGAAGGGGATGGGAAAGGCTGACACACTGGGTCACTGGGCGGGGGAAGGGGATGGGAAAGGCTGACACACTGGGTCACTGTGGGGGGGAAGGGGAGGGGAAGGTCCCACACACTGGGTCACTGGGTGGGGGAATGGGAGGGGAAGGCCCCACACACTGTGTCACTGGGCGAGGGAAGGGGAGGGGAAGGGCTGGCACACTGGGTCACTGGGCGGGGGTAGGGGTGGGGATGGGCTGGCACACTGGGTCACTGGGCAGTGGCAGTGTGGGTGGAGGGATAGCCCCACACACTGGGTCACTGGGCAGGGGAAGGGGAGGGGAAGGCCCCACACACTGGGTCACTGGGCAGGGGAAGGGGAGGGGTAGGCCCCACACACTGGGTCACTGGGCAGGGGAAGGGGAGGGGAAAGGCTAACACAATGGGTCACTGGGCGGGGGAAGGGGAGGGGAAGGCCCCACACTCTGGGTCAGTGGGCATGGGAAGGGGTGGGTAAGGCCCCACACACTGGGTCACTGGGTGGGGGAAGGGGAGGTAAAGGCTCCACACACTGGGTCACTGGGCAGGGGAAGGCGAGGGGAAGGTCCCACACACTGAGTCACTGGGGGAAGGGGAGGGGAAGGCCCCAAACACTTCATCATTGCGCAGGGGAGGGGAAAGCAACATACACTGGGTCACAGGAAGGGGGAAGGGGAAGGGATAGTCTGACACACTGGGTCACTTGGCGGGGGAAGGGGAGGGGAAGGTCTGGCACACTGGGTCACTGGGCAGGGTAAGGGGAGGGGAAAGGCTGACACTCTGGGTCACTGGGCAGGGGAAGGGGAGGGGAAGGCCCCACACACTGGGTCATTGGGCAGGGGAAGAGGAACGTAAGGCCCCAGACACTGGGTCACTGGGCAGGGGAAGGGGAGGGGAAGGCTCCACACACTGGGTCACTGGGCAGGGAAAGTGGAGGGGAAGGCTCCACACACTGGGTCACTGCGGGAAAGGGAGGGGAAGGCCCCACACACTGGATCACTGGGCAGGCGTGGGGAAGGCCCCACACACTGGGTCACTGGGCGGGGGAAGGGGAGGAGAAGGCCCCTCACACTGGGTCACTGGGCAGGGGAAGGTGAGGGGATGGCCCCACACACTGGGTCACTGGGCGGGGGAAGGGGAGGGGAAGGCCCCACACACTGGGTCACTGGGCGGGGGAAGGGGAGGTGAAGGCCCCACACACTGGCTCACTGGGCGGGGGAAGGGGAGGTGAAGGCCGGACACACTGGGTCACTGGGCAGGGGAAGGGGAGGGGAAAGGCTAACACAATGGTTCACTGGGCGGGGGAAGGGGAGGGGAAGGCCCCACACTCTGGGTCACTGGGCATGGGAAGGGGTGGGTAAGGCCCCACACACTGGGTCACTGGGCGGGGGTAGGGGTGGGGATGGGCTGGCACACTGGGTCACTGGGCAGTGGCAGTGTGGGTGGAGGGATAGCCCCACACACTGGGTCACTGGGCAGGGGAAGGGGAGGGGAAGGCCCCACACACTGGGTCACTGGGCAGGGGAAGGGGAGGGGTAGGCCCCACACACTGGGTCACTGGGCAGGGGAAGGGGAGGGGAAAGGCTAACACAATGGGTCACTGGGCGGGGGAAGGGGAGGGGAAGGCCCCACACTCTGGGTCAGTGGGCATGGGAAGGGGTGGGTAAGGCCCCACACACTGGGTCACTGGGTGGGGGAAGGGGAGGTAAAGGCTCCACACACTGGGTCACTGGGCAGGGGAAGGCGAGGGGAAGGTCCCACACACTGAGTCACTGGGGGAAGGGGAGGGGAAGGCCCCAAACACTTCATCATTGCGCAGGGGAGGGGAAAGCAACATACACTGGGTCACAGGAAGGGGGAAGGGGAAGGGATAGTCTGACACACTGGGTCACTTGGCGGGGGAAGGGGAGGGGAAGGTCTGGCACACTGGGTCACTGGGCAGGGTAAGGGGAGGGGAAAGGCTGACACTCTGGGTCACTGGGCAGGGGAAGGGGAGGGGAAGGCCCCACACACTGGGTCATTGGGCAGGGGAAGAGGAACGTAAGGCCCCAGACACTGGGTCACTGGGCAGGGGAAGGGGAGGGGAAGGCTCCACACACTGGGTCACTGGGCAGGGAAAGTGGAGGGGAAGGCTCCACACACTGGGTCACTGCGGGAAAGGGAGGGGAAGGCCCCACACACTGGATCACTGGGCAGGCGTGGGGAAGGCCCCACACACTGGGTCACTGGGCGGGGGAAGGGGAGGAGAAGGCCCCTCACACTGGGTCACTGGGCAGGGGAAGGTGAGGGGATGGCCCCACACACTGGGTCACTGGGCGGGGGAAGGGGAGGGGAAGGCCCCACACACTGGGTCACTGGGCGGGGGAAGGGGAGGTGAAGGCCCCACACACTTGCTCACTGGGCGGGGGAAGGGGAGGTGAAGGCCGGACACACTGGGTCACTGGGCAGGGGAAGGGGAGGGGAAAGGCTAACACAATGGTTCACTGGGCGGGGGGCAGGGGAGGGGAAGGCCCCACACTCTGGGTCACTGGGCATGGGAAGGGGTGGGGTAAGGCCCCACACACTGGGTCACTGGGTGGGGGAAGGGGAGGTGAAGGCCCCACACACTGGGTCACTGGGCGGGGGGTAGGGGAGGGGATGGGCTGGCACACTGGGTCACTGGGCAGGTGAAGGGCTGGCACACTGGGTCACTGGGCAGGGGAAGGGGAGGGGATGGGCCGGCACACTTGGTCACTGGGCAAGGAAGGGGAGGGGAAATGCTGACACACTGGGTCACTGGGCGGGGGAAGGGGAGGGGAAAGGCTGACACACTGGGTCACTGGGCGGGGGAAGGGGAGGGGAAGGTCCCACACATTGGGTCACTGGGTGGGAGAAGGGGAGGGGAAGGTCCCACACACTGGGTCACTGGGTGGGGGAAGGGGAGGGGAAGGGCTGACACACTGGGTCACTGGGCAGGGTAAGGGGAGGGGAAGGCCCCACACACTGGGTCACTGGGTGGGGGAAGGGGAGGGGATAGGCTGACACACTGGGTCACTGGGCAGGGGGAAGGGGAGGAGAAGGCCCCACACACTGGGTCACTGGGCAGGGGAAGGGGAGGGGAAGGCCCCACACACTGGAACACTGGGCGGGGGGAGGGGTAGGTCCCATACACTGCGTCACTGGGCAGGGTAGGGGAAGGCCCCACACACTGGGTCACTGGGAGTGGGAGGAAAGCCACACACGCTAGGCCACTGGGACGGGGAGGGGAAGACCCCACACAGTGGGTCACTGGCTGGGTGAAGGGGAGGGGGAGGGCTGGCAGATTGGGTCACAGGGCAGGCAAAGGGGTGGGGATGGGCTGGCACACTGGGTCACTGGGCAGGGGAAGGGGAGGGGAAGGCCCCACACACTGGCTCACTGGGTGGGGGAAGGGGAGGGGAAGGGCTGAGACACTGGGTCACTGGGCAGGGGAAGTGGAGGGGAAGGCCCCACACACTGGGTCAGTGGGTGGGGGAAGGGGAGGGGAAGGCCCCACACACCGTGTCACTGGGCGGGGGAAGGGGAGGGGAAGGCCCCACACACTGGGTCACTGGGCGGGGGAAGGAGAGGGGATGGGCTGGCACACTGGGTCACTGGGCAGGGGATGGGGAGGGCAAAGGCTGACATACTGGGTCACTGGGCAGGGGAAGGGGAGGGGAAGGTCCCACACACTGGGTCTCTGGGCGGGGGAAGGGGAGGGGAAGGCCCCACACACTGAGTCACTTGGGCGGGGGCAGGGGAGGGGAAGGCCCCACACTCTGGGTCACTGGGCAGGGGAAGGGGTGGGTAAGGCCCCACACACTGGGTCACTGGGCGGGGGAAGGGGAGGTGAAGGCCCCACACACTGGGTCACTGGGCGGGGGTAGGGGAGGGGATGGGCTGGCACACTGGGTCACTGGGCAGGTGAAGGGCTGGCACACTAGGTCACTGGGCAGGGGAAGGGGAGGGGGATGGGCCGGCACACTTGGTCACTGGGCAAGGAAGGGGAGGGGGAATGCTGACACACTGGGTCACTGGGCGGGGGAAGGGGAGGGGAAGGTCCCACACATTGGGTCACTGGGTGGGAGAAGGGGAGGGGAAGGTCCCACACACTGGGTCACTGGGTGGGGGAAGGGGAGGGGAAGGGCTGACACACTGGGTCACTGGGCAGGGTAAGGGGAGGGGAAGGCCCCACACACTGGGTCACTGGGCAGGGGGAAGGGGAGGGGAAAGGCTAACACAATGGGTCACTGGGCGGGGGGAAGGGGAGGGGAAGGCCCCACACTCTGGGTCAGTGGGCATGGGAAGGGGTGGGTAAGGCCCCACACACTGGGTCACTGGGTGGGGGGAAGGGGAGGTAAAGGCTCCACACACTGGGTCACTGGGCAGGGGAAGGCGAGGGGAAGGTCCCACACACTGAGTCACTGGGGGAAGGGGAGGGGAAGGCCCCAAACACTTCATCATTGCGCAGGGGAGGGGAAAGCAACATACACTGGGTCACAGGAAGGGGGAAGGGGAAGGGATAGTCTGACACACTGGGTCACTTGGCGGGGGAAGGGGAGGGGAAGGTCTGGCACACTGGGTCACTGGGCAGGGTAAGGGGAGGGGAAAGGCTGACACTCTGGGTCACTGGGCAGGGGAAGGGGAGGGGAAGGCCCCACACACTGGGTCATTGGGCAGGGGAAGAGGAACGTAAGGCCCCAGACACTGGGTCACTGGGCAGGGGAAGGGGAGGGGAAGGCTCCACACACTGGGTCACTGGGCAGGGAAAGTGGAGGGGAAGGCTCCACACACTGGGTCACTGCGGGAAAGGGAGGGGAAGGCCCCACACACTGGATCACTGGGCAGGCGTGGGGAAGGCCCCACACACTGGGTCACTGGGCGGGGGAAGGGGAGGAGAAGGCCCCTCACACTGGGTCACTGGGCAGGGGAAGGTGAGGGGATGGCCCCACACACTGGGTCACTGGGCGGGGGAAGGGGAGGGGAAGGCCCCACACACTGGGTCACTGGGCGGGGGAAGGGGAGGTGAAGGCCCCACACACTGGCTCACTGGGCGGGGGAAGGGGAGGTGAAGGCCGGACACACTGGGTCACTGGGCAGGGGAAGGGGAGGGGAAAGGCTAACACAATGGTTCACTGGGCGGGGGAAGGGGAGGGGAAGGCCCCACACTCTGGGTCACTGGGCATGGGAAGGGGTGGGGTAAGGCCCCACACACTGGGTCACTGGGCGGGGGTAGGGGTGGGGATGGGCTGGCACACTGGGTCACTGGGCAGTGGCAGTGTGGGTGGAGGGATAGCCCCACACACTGGGTCACTGGGCAGGGGAAGGGGAGGGGAAGGCCCCACACACTGGGTCACTGGGCAGGGGAAGGGGAGGGGTAGGCCCCACACACTGGGTCACTGGGCAGGGGAAGGGGAGGGGAAAGGCTAACACAATGGGTCACTGGGCGGGGGAAGGGGAGGGGAAGGCCCCACACTCTGGGTCAGTGGGCATGGGAAGGGGTGGGTAAGGCCCCACACACTGGGTCACTGGGTGGGGGAAGGGGAGGTAAAGGCTCCACACACTGGGTCACTGGGCAGGGGAAGGCGAGGGGAAGGTCCCACACACTGAGTCACTGGGGGAAGGGGAGGGGAAGGCCCCAAACACTTCATCATTGCGCAGGGGAGGGGAAAGCAACATACACTGGGTCACAGGAAGGGGGAAGGGGAAGGGATAGTCTGACACACTGGGTCACTTGGCGGGGGAAGGGGAGGGGAAGGTCTGGCACACTGGGTCACTGGGCAGGGTAAGGGGAGGGGAAAGGCTGACACTCTGGGTCACTGGGCAGGGGAAGGGGAGGGGAAGGCCCCACACACTGGGTCATTGGGCAGGGGAAGAGGAACGTAAGGCCCCAGACACTGGGTCACTGGGCAGGGGAAGGGGAGGGGAAGGCTCCACACACTGGGTCACTGGGCAGGGAAAGTGGAGGGGAAGGCTCCACACACTGGGTCACTGCGGGAAAGGGAGGGGAAGGCCCCGCACACTGGATCACTGGGCAGGCGTGGGGAAGGGCCCCACACACTGGGTCACTGGGCGGGGGAAGGGGAGGAGAAGGCCCCTCACACTGGGTCACTGGGCAGGGGAAGGGGAGGGGAAGGCCCCACACACTGGGTCACTGGGCGGGGGAAGGGGAGGTGAAGGCCCCACACACTGGGTCACTGGGCGGGGGAAGGGGAGGTGAAGGCCGGACACACTGGGTCACTGGGCAGGGGAAGGGGAGGGGAAAGGCTAACACAATGGTTCACTGGGCGGGGGAAGGGGAGGGGAAGGCCCCACACTCTGGGTCACTGGGCATGGGAAGGGGTGGGTAAGGCCCCACACACTGGGTCACTGGGTGGGGGAAGGGGAGGTGAAGGCCCCACACACTGGGTCACTGGGCGGGGGTAGGGGAGGGGATGGGCTGGCACACTGGGTCACTGGGCAGGTGAAGGGCTGGCACACTGGGTCACTGGGCAGGGGAAGGGGAGGGGATGGGCCGGCACACTTGGTCACTGGGCAAGGAAGGGGAGGGGAAATGCTGACACACTGGGTCACTGGGCGGGGGAAGGGGAGGGGAAAGGCTGACACACTGGGTCACTGGGCGGGGGAAGGGGAGGGGAAGGTCCCACACATTGGGTCACTGGGTGGGAGAAGGGGAGGGGAAGGTCCCACACACTGGGTCACTGGGTGGGGGAAGGGGAGGGGAAGGGCTGACACACTGGGTCACTGGGCAGGGTAAGGGGAGGGGAAGGCCCCACACACTGGGTCACTGGGTGGGGGAAGGGGAGGGGATAGGCTGACACACTGGGTCACTGGGCAGGGGAAGGGGAGGAGAAGGCCCCACACACTGGGTCACTGGGCAGGGGAAGGGGAGGGGAAGGCCCCACACACTGGAACACTGGGCGGGGGAGGGGTAGGTCCCATACACTGCGTCACTGGGCAGGGTAGGGGAAGGCCCCACACACTGGGTCACTGGGAGTGGGAGGAAAGCCACACACGCTAGGCCACTGGGACGGGGAGGGGAAGACCCCACACAGTGGGTCACTGGCTGGGTGAAGGGGAGGGGGAGGGCTGGCAGATTGGGTCACAGGGCAGGCAAAGGGGTGGGGATGGGCTGGCACACTGGGTCACTGGGCAGGGGAAGGGGAGGGGAAGGCCCCACACACTGGCTCACTGGGTGGGGGAAGGGGAGGGGAAGGGCTGAGACACTGGGTCACTGGGCAGGGGAAGTGGAGGGGAAGGCCCCACACACTGGGTCAGTGGGTGGGGGAAGGGGAGGGGGAAGGCCCCACACACCGTGTCACTGGGCGGGGGAAGGGGAGGGGAAGGCCCCACACACTGGGTCACTGGGCGGGGGAAGGAGAGGGGATGGGCTGGCACACTGGGTCACTGGGCAGGGGATGGGGAGGGCAAAGGCTGACATACTGGGTCACTGGGCAGGGGAAGGGGAGGGGAAGGTCCCACACACTGGGTCTCTGGGCGGGGGAAGGGGAGGGGAAGGCCCCACACACTGAGTCACTTGGGCGGGGGCAGGGGAGGGGAAGGCCCCACACTCTGGGTCACTGGGCAGGGGAAGGGGTGGGTAAGGCCCCACACACTGGGTCACTGGGCGGGGGGAAGGGGAGGTGAAGGCCCCACACACTGGGTCACTGGGCGGGGGTAGGGGAGGGGATGGGCTGGCACACTGGGTCACTGGGCAGGTGAAGGGCTGGCACACTAGGTCACTGGGCAGGGGAAGGGGAGGGGATGGGCCGGCACACTTGGTCACTGGGCAAGGAAGGGGAGGGGAAATGCTGACACACTGGGTCACTGGGCGGGGGAAGGGGAGGGGAAGGTCCCACACATTGGGTCACTGGGTGGGAGAAGGGGAGGGGAAGGTCCCACACACTGGGTTACTGGGTGGGGGAAGGGGAGGGGATAGGCTGACACACTGGGTCACTGGGCAGGGGAAGGGGGAGGAGAAGGCCCAACACTGGGTCACTGGGCAGGGGAAGGGGAGGGGAAGGCCCCACACACTGGGTCACTGGGCAGGGGAAGGGGAGGGGAAGGCCCCACACACTGGAACACTGGGCGGGGGAGGGGTAGGTCCCATACACTGCGTCACTGGGCAGGGTATGGGAAGGCCCCACACACTGGGTCACTGGGAGTGGGAGGAAAGCCACACACGCTAGGCCACTGGGACGGGGAGGGGAAGACCCCACACAGTGGGTCACTGGCTGGGTGAAGGGGAGGGGGAGGGCTGGCAGATTGGGTCACTGGGCGGGCAACGGGGTGGGGATGGGCTGGCACACTGGGTCCACTGGGCAGGGGAAGGGGAGGGGAAGGCCCCACACACTGGCTCACTGGGTGGGGGAAGGGGAGGGGAAGGGCTGAGACACTGGGTCACTGGGCAGGGGAAGTGGAGGGGAAGGCCCCACACACTGGGTCAGTGGGCGGGGGGAAGGGGAGGGGAAGGCCCCACACACCGTGTCACTGGGCGGGGGAAGGGGAGGGGAAGGGCCCCACACACCGTGTCACTGGGCGGGGGAAGGGGAGGGGAAGGCCCCCACACACCGTGTCACTGGGCGGGGGAAGGGGAGGGGAAGGCCCCACACACTGGGTCACTGGGCGGGGGAAGGAGAGGGGATGGGCTGGCACACTGGGTCACTGGGCAGGGGATGGGGAGGGCAAAGGCTGACATACTGGATCATTGGGCAGGGGAAGGGGAGGGGAAGGTCCCACACACTGGGTCTCTGGGCGGGGGAAGGGGAGGGGAAGGCCCCACACACTGAGTCACTTGGGCGGGGGCAGGGGAGGGGAAGGCCCCACACACTGGGTCACTGGGCGGGGTAATGTGAGGGGTAGGCCCCACACACTGGGTCACTGGGCAGGGGAAGGGTAGGGGATGGGCTGGCACACTGGGTCACTGGGCAGGGGAAGTGGAGGGGAAGGTCTGGCACACTGGGTCACTGGGCAGGGGAAGGGGAGGGGAAGGGCTGGCACAATGGGTCACTGGGCGGGGTAAGTGGTGGGGATGGGCTGGCACACTGGGTCACT
>JANJGN010001129.1:0-188206 GCA_026770705.1 Isurus oxyrinchus
CTCTCCCTCCCCTTCCCCCCTCTCTCGCTCTCCCCCCTGCCTCTCTCCTCTCCCCCCCCCCCGGCCCCCTCTCTCTCTGTCTCTCTCTCTCTCCCCCTGCCTCTCTCTCTCTCTCTCTCCCCCCCCCGGCCCTCTCTCTCTCTCCCCCTGCCACCCCTCTCTCTCCCCCTGCCACCCCCCCCTCTCTCTCTCTCTCTCTCTGCCCTCTCTCTCCCCCCTCCCACAATGACTAACCTGCTGCGGGGTGCTACGGAGATGAAGAGTTGGCACTCGGCCTGTCCACCAGGTTCCTCACTGAGCACCGACAGGTCCCGTCCCATTGAGCTGAGCTGTTCCTGATCACCAGTGTCCCCGAAACCCTGTCTGGGAGGCCAAGAGATAGAGAGAATATGTGTTAGGGGAACAGGCAGAACTAGAGAGAGAGAAGGTGAGAGAGAGACAGAGAGTCAGAGACAGAGACAGAGAGACAGAGAGAGATACAGAGATGGAGAGAGAGAGACAGAGAGAGGCAGAGGTAAACAGAGAGGGAGAGAGAGAGAGACAGTGAGAGAGAGAGACAGAGAGAGGCAAAGAGAGGGGATACAGAGAGAGAGAGACAGAGACAGAGAGAAAGACAGAGAGAGAGAGACAGAGAGAAAGACAGAGAGAGAGACAGGGAGAGAGAGACAGGGAGAGAGAGACAGGGAGAGAGAGACGGAGAGAGAGACAGAGAGAGAGACAGAGAGAGAGACAGAGAGACAGAGAGAGACAGATAGACAGAGGGAGAGAGAAACAGGGAGAGAGAGACAGAGAGTCAGAAAGAGAGTCAGAAAGAGAGTCAGAGAACGAGTCAGAGAGTGAGTCAGAGAGGGATACAGAGAGAGAGGGAATACAGAGAGAGAGAGACAGAGAGAGGGATACAGAGAGAGAGACAGAGAGGTAGAGATAGACAGAGACAGAGACAGACAGATAGAGAGACAGAGACAGACAGATAGAGAGAGAGAGAGACAGACAGAGAGAGGGACAGAGAGACAGAGAGACAGAGACAGAGACAGAGAGAGAGTCAGAGAGAGAGAGATAGTGAGAGAAAGAGAGAGAGAGACAGAGAGAGAGAGACACAGAAAGAGAGAGAGACAGAGAGAGACATCCTGAACGTCAGGGGCAGAGAGAGAAAAAGAGGCAGGGAGAGACATTGTCAGAAAGAGCGAGGGGACAGAGTGACAGAGAGAGAGAGAGAGACAGAGATAGAGACACAGCGAGCGAGAGGGAGGGGGAGGGGTGTCGGTGAGGGGATCGGTGAGGAGCAGGTTGAGGCTGAGGGTGAGGGGGTTGTAGTGGGTTAGAGTGAGGGCGAGTGGGATAGTGAGCTGGAGTGTGAGAGTGTCGGTGAGGCGGAGGGTGAGGGGGAGAGGGAGGGGAGGGTGAGGATTTGGATGAGCGGGTCAGTGGGGGGAGGGTGAGGATTTGAGTGAGCGGGTCAGTGAGGGTGAGGGTGAGGGTGAGCGGGTCAGTGAGGGGGAGGGTGAGGGTGAGGGGGTCAGTGAGGGGGAGGGTGAGGGTGAGCGGCGTCAGTGAGGGTGAGGGTGAGGGGGTTAAGTGAGGAGGAGGGTGAGGGTGAGCGGGTCAGTGAGGGGGAGGGGGAGGGTGAGCGGGTCAGTGAGGGTGAGGGTGAGGGGGTCAGTGAGGGGGAGGTGTGGGGGTCGATGAGGGGGAGGGTGAGTGGGGGGGCGAGGGAGTGGGAGAGGGGAAGGTGTGGGGGCTGGTGAGGGGAGGATGAGGTGGAGGTGGAGGGGGAGGGAGACGGGGAGGGGGAGAGGGAAGGGGTCAGTGAGGGGATGGGGAGGGGGAGGGGGGTCAGTTAGGGGAGGGTGAGCAGGTCGGAGGGATTGGTGAGGGGGAGGGGGAGGGTGGTTGAGGGGGAGGGGGAGGGTGAGGGGGTCAGTGAGGGGGGAGGGGGAGGGTGAGAAGGATAGTGATTGGGGGGCAAGGGGGAGGGAGGGGGGTGAGGGTGAGGGGGAAGGTGTTGATGAGGGGGAGGTGAGGGGGTTGGTGAGGGAGAGGGGGTGGGGGAGTGTGAGAAAGAGGGAGAGGGTGGCGGTGAGGTGAAGGGCAGGAGGAGCGTGAGGGGGTTGTTGAGGGGGACGGTGAGGTGGTAGGTGAGGAGAAGGATCAGGGTGTCGGGGGAGGGGGGAGGGTGAGGGCAAGGTTGAAGAGGTCGGTGAGAGTGAGGGTGAAGGGGAGGCTGGGGCCTCGGTGAGGGGGAGGGTGAGGGTTTCGGTGAGGGAGGAGGGTGAGAGGGAGAGTGAGAGGGAGGGTGAGGTTGAGGGGACGGGTGAGGGGGGTCAGTGAGGGGGTCAGTTAGGGGGTCGGTGAGGGGGTCAGTGAGGAGGAGGATGAGAAGGTGGGTGAGGGGGGTGATGGTATCGTTGATGGGGAGGGTGAGTGGGGGGGTGAGGGGGAGGGGTGAGGGTGGAGAGAGAGGTGGAGGTGGTTACAGGGATAGGGAAGGTTGTAAGGGCTGGAGGAGGTTACAGAAATAGGGAGGGGTGTAGGGGGCTGGAGAAGGTAACGGAGATAGGGAGGGGTGCAGGGGCTCGAGGAGGTTACAGAGATGGGGAGGGGTTGTAGAGAGTGGAGCAAGTTACGGAGATAAGGGGGTGTCGGGGCTGGAGGAGGTTACAGAGAGAGGGAGGCGTGTAGGTGGCTGGAGGAGCTTAGAAGAGATAGGGACGGTTGTGGGGATGGAGGAGGTTTCAGAGATGGGGAGATTTGTAGGGGCTGGAGGAGATTACTGAGATAGGGAGGGATGAAGGGGCTGGAAGAGGTAACAGAGATAGAGAGGGGTGAAGGGTCTGGAGGAGGTTACAAAGATCAGGAGGGTTGTATTTGGCTGGAGGAGATAACAGAGATAGGGAGCGGTGTAGGGGCTGGAGGTGGTTACATAGATAGGGAAGGATGTAGGACCTGGAGGAGGTTACAGAGATAGGGAGAGATGTAGGGGCTGGAGGTGGTTAAATAGATAGGGTGTGCAGCTGCTGGAGGAGGTTACAGAGATAGAGAGGTATTTAGGGGCTGGAGGAGATTACGGAGTTGGAAGGGGTGTAGGTGCTGGAAGAGGTTACTGAGATAGTGTGGGGTCTAGGGTCAGGAGGAGGTAACTGAGATAGGGAGGGTTGTCGGGGCTGGGAGAGGTTACAGAGATAGGGAGGGTTGTAGTGAGTGGAGGAAGATACAGAGGGAGTTGAGGAGTTTTCAGAGATAGGGCGGGTTGTAGTGAGTGGAGGATGTTACAGAGATGGGGGGGTGTAGTTTTTGGGGAGGTTAGAGAGATAGGGAAGGGTGTAGGGATTGGAGCAGGTTAGAGAGATGGGGAGGTGTGTAGGGGCTAGAGGAGGTTAGAGAGTAGGGAAAGGTGTAGGGCCTGCAGGAGGTTAGAGAGATAGGGAGGAGTGTAGGGCCTGGAGGAGGTTACAGAGATAGCAAGGCGTGTAGGGGCTGGAGGAGATTACAGAGATAGGGAGGGGTGTATGGGCTGGAGAAGTTTACAGAGATAGGGATGGGTATAAGGTGTGGAGGAGGTTACAGAAATAGAGATGGGTGTAAGGTCTGGAGGAGGTTACAGAGATGGGGAGGTTTCTGGGGGCTGGAGGAAGATACAGAGATTGGGATCATTGTAGGTGCGAGAGCAGGTTTCAGAGATAGGGAGGTTTTTAGAGGCTGGAGGAGGTTATAGAGATAGGAAGGGGTTTAGGTGCTGGAGGATGTTATAGAGATAAGTAGGTGTATGGGCTGGAGGAGGTTACATAGATAGGGAGTTTTGTAGGGGCTGGAGGAGGTTACAGAGGTAGGGAGGGGTGTAGGCACTGGAGGAGATGACAGAGATAGGGAGGGTTGTAGTGAGTGGAGGAGGTTACAAAGATGGGGGGGTGTAGCATCTGGAGGAGGTTAGAGATATAGGGAGGTGTGTTGGGGCTGCAGGAGGTCACAGAGATAGGGAATGTTGTTGGACCTGGAGGAGGTTACAGAAATAGGGAGGGGTGCAGGTACTGGAGGAGGTTACAGAGATAGGGAGTGTTGTAGTGAGTGGAGGAGGTTACAGAGATAGGGAGTGTTGTAGGGAGTGGAGGAGGTTACAGAGATAGGGAGGGTTGTAGTGAGTGGAGGAGGTTACAGATAGGGAGGGTTGCAGGGAGTGGAGGAGTTTACAGAGATAGGAAGATTTGTAGGGGCTGGAGGAGGTTACAGAGATAGGGTTGGAGTGAGTGGAGGAGGTTACAGAGATTGGGAGGGGTGTAGGTGGCTGGAGATGGTTACAGAAAGAGGGAGGGGTGTAGGGCGTGGAGTAGGTTACTGAGATAGGGAGGTTTGTAGGGGCTGGAGGAGGTTATATAGATAGAGAGATTTGTAGGCGCTGGAGGAGATGACTGAGATAGGGAGGGTTGTAGTGAGTGGAGGAGGTTACAGAGATTGGGAGGGTTATAGTGAGTGGAGGATGTTACAAAGATGGGGGTGTGTAGCATCTGGAGGAGGTTAGAGAGATAGGGAGGTGTGTAGGGGCTGCAGGAGGTCACAGAGATAGGGAGTGTTGTAGGACCTGGAGGAGGTTACAGAGATAGGGAGGGCTTTAGGGGCTGGAGGAGGTTACAGAGATAGGTAGGGTTGTAGTGGATGGAGGAAGTTACAGAGAGAGCTAGGATTATAGTGAGTGGAGAAGGTTGCAGAGATAGGGAGGGGTGTAGAGGTTGGAGGAGGTTACCGATATAGGGAGTGTTGTAGGGAGTTGACGAGTTTTCAGAGATAGGGCTGGTTGTAGTGAGTGGAGGATGTTACAGAGATGGGGGTGTGTAGCGTCTGGAGGAGGTTAGAGAGATAGGGAGGGCTGTAGGGTCTGGAGGAGGATACAGAGATAGGGAGATTTGTAGTGGCTGGAGGAGGATACAGATATAGGGAGGTTTGTAGTGGCTGGAGGAGGTTAGAGAGATGGGGAGGGTTGTAGGGGCTGGAGGAGGTTACAGAGATAAAGAGGGTTTTTGGGCCTGGAGGAGATTACAGAGATAGAGAGGTTTGTAGGGGCTGGAGGAGGTTACAGAGATGGGGAGGGTTGTAGGGAACGGAGGAAGTTACAGAGATAGGTTGGGTCGTAGTGAGTGTAGAATGTTACAGAGATAGGGAGGGGTGTAGAGGCTGCAGGAGGTTACAGAGATAAGGAGGGGTGTATTGGCTGGAGGAGGTTACAGAGATAGGTAGAGTTGTATTTGGCTGGAGAAGGTTACAGAGAAAGGGAGGGGTGTAGGGGCTGGAGTAGGTTTCCTAGATAGGGAGGGGTTCAGCTGCTGGAGGAGGTTACAGAGATAGGGAGGTTTGTAGTGGCTGGAGGAGGATACAGAGAAAGGGAGGGGTGTAGGTGCTGGAGGTGTTTGCAGAGATAGGGAGGGGTGTAGGGGCTGGAGGAGGTTACAGAGTTAGGGAGTTTTGCAGGCGCTAAGGAGGTTACTGAGATCGATAGGGTTGTAGGGGCTCATGGAGGTTAGAAAGATAAGGTGGGGTGTAGGGGCTGGAGGACGTAAAAGAGATGGGGAGGGTTGTCGGTGCTGGGAGAGGTTACAGCAATAGGGAGGTTTGTAGGGTTTTGAGGAGGTTACAGCAATAGGGAGAGTTGTAGTGAGTGGTGGAGGTTACAGAGATAGGCCGTGTTGTGGTGAGTGGAGGATGTTACAGAGATGCGGGTGTGTAGCGTCTGGAGGAGTTTAGAGAGATAGGGAGGGGTGTAGGAGCTGGAGGAGCTTACAGAGATAAGGAGGGTTTTAGGGCCTGGAGGAGGTGACAGAGATAGGGAGGGTTCTAGGGGCTGGAGGAGGTTACTGAGATTGGGAAGTTTGTAGTGAGTGGAGGATGTTACAGAGATGGGGGGCTATAGTGTCTGGAGGAGGTTACAGAGATAGGAAGGTTTGTAGTGGCTGGAGGAGGATACAGAGATAGGGAGCGTTGTAGGTGCTGGAGGAGGTTACAGAGATAGGGAGTGTTGCAGGGAGTTGAGTTTTCAGAGATAGGGCGGATTGAGGTGAGTGGAGGATGTTACAGAGATGGGGGTGTGTAGCATCTGGAGGAGGTTAGAGAGATAGGGAGCGGTGTAAGGAATGGAGGAGGTTAGAGAGATGGGGAGGGTTGTAGAGGCTGGAGGAGGTTACAGCGATAAGGAAGGTTTTAGGGCCTGGAGGGGGTTACAGAGATAGAGAGGTTTGTAGGGGCAGGAGGAGGTTACAGAGATAGGTTGGGTAGTAGTGAGTGGAGAAGGTTACAGAGATGGGGAGGGGTGTAGAGGCTGCATGAGGTTACAGAGATAAGGAGGCGTGTATTGGCTGACGAGCTTACAGAGATAGGTAGGGTTGTATTTGGCTGGAGAAGGTTACAGAGAAAGGGAGTGGTGTAGGGGCTGGAGTAGGTTACATAGATAGGGAGGGGTTCAGCTGCTGGAGGAGGTTACAGAGATAGGGAGGTTTGTAGTGGCTGGAGGAGGATACAGAGATAGAGAGCATTGTAGGTGCTGGAGGAGTTTACAGAGATAGGAACGCGTGTAGGTGCTGGAAGATTTTATAGAGATAGGGAGGGGTGTAGGTGTTGGAGGAGTTTGCCGAGATAGGGAGGGGTGTAGGGGCTGGAGGAGTTTACTGAGATGGGGAGTTTTGCAGGCGCTGGAGGAGGTTACCGAGATCGATAGGGTTGTAGGGGCTTGTGGAGGTTACAAAGATAAGGTGGGGAGTAGGGGCTGGAGGAGGATACAGAGATAGGGAGTTTTGTAGGGGCTGGACCTGTTTCAGAGATAGGGAGTTTGTAGGTGCTGGAGGAGGTTACAGAGATAGGAAGGGGTGTAGGTGCTGGAAGAGTTTGCAGAGATAGGGAGGGGTGTAGGTGCTGGAGGAGTTTACAGAGATAGAGAGGGGTGTAGATGCTGGAAGAGGTTACAGAGATAAGGATGGTTTTAGGACCTGGAGGAGGTTAAAGAGATAGGGAGGTTTCTAGGGGCTGGAGGAGATTACTGAGATTGGGAGGGTAGTAGTGAGTGGAGGAGGTTACAGAGAGTGGGAGGGTTGAAGTGAGTGGAGGATGTTACAGAGATGGAGGGGTGTAGTGTCTGGAGGAGGTTAGAGAGATAGAGAGGGGTGTAGCGGTTGGAGGAGGTTACAGTGATAGGGAGGGTTGTAGGTCCTGGAGGAGGTTACAGAGATAGGGAGGTTTGTAGGGGCTGGAGGAGGTTACAGAGAGAGGGAGGGTTGTAGGGGCTGGAGGAGTTTGCAGAGATAGGGAGGCGTGGAGGGGCTGGCGGTGGTTACAGAGATAAGGAGGGGAGTATTGGCTGGAGGAGGTTACAGAGGGAGGTAAGGTTGTGTTTGGCAGGAGAAGGTTACAGAGAAAGGGAGGGGTGTAGGGGCTGGAGTAGGTTACATGCATAGGGAGGGGATCAGCTGCTGGAGGAGTTTGCAGAGATAGGGAAGGATGTAGGGTCTGGAGGAGGAAATAGAGATAGGGAGGTTTGTAGCGGCTGGAGGAGAATACAGAGATAGGGAGGTTTGTAGTGGCTGGAGGAGGTTACAGAGATAGGGAGCGTTGGAGGTGCTGGAGGATGTTACAGAGATAGGAAGGGGTGTAGGTGCTGGAAGAGTTTGCAGAGATAGGGAGGGGTGTAGGTGCTGGAGGAGTTTACAGAGATAGGGTGGGGTGTAGGTGCTGGAGGAGGTTACAGAGATAAGGATGGTTTTGGGAGAGGTTAAAGAGATAAGGAGGTTTCTAGGGGCTGGAGGAGATTACAGAGATAGGGAGGGGTGTAGGGGCTGGAGAAGTTTACAGAGATAGGGATGGGTATAAGGTGTGGAGGAGGTTAGAGAGATAGAGATGGGTGTAAGGTCTGGAGGAGGTTATAGAGATAGGAAGGGGTGTAGGTGCTCGAGGATGTTATAGAGATAAGTAGGTTTGTAGGGGCTGGAGGAGATTACAGAGATAGGGAAGGGTGTATGGGCTGGAGGAGGTTACATAGATAGGGAGGGGTGTAGGGGCTGGTGGAGGTTACAGAGATAGGGAGGTTTTTTGGGGCTGGAGAAGGTTACAGAGATGGGGGTGTGTAGCGTCTGGAGGAGGTTAGAGAGATAGGGAGGTGTGTAGGGATTGGAGGAGGTTAGAGAGATGGGGAGGGTTGTAGGGGCTGGAGGACGTTACAGAGATAAAGAGGGTTTTTGGGCCTGGAGGAGGTTACAGAGATAGGGAGGTTTGTAGGGGCTGGAGGAGGATACAGAGATAGAGAGCGTTGTAGGTGCTGGAGGAGGTGTAGGTGCTGGAGGTGTTTGCAGAGATAAGGAGGGGTGTAGGGGCTGGAGGAGGTAACAGAGATAGGGAGTTTTGCAGGCGCTAAGGAGGTTACCGAGATTGATAGGGTTGTAGGGGCTCATGGAGGTTAGAAAGATAAGGTGGGGTGTAGGGGCTGGAGGACGTCAAAGAGATGGGGAGGGTTGTCAGTGCTGGGAGAGGTTACAGCAATAGGGAGGTTTGTAGGGTTTTGAGGAGGTTACAGCAATAGGGAGAGTTGTAGTGAGTGGAGGATGTTACAGAGATAGGGAGTGTTGTAGGGAGTTGAGGAGTTTTCAGAGATAGGCCGTGTTGTAGTGAGTGGAGGATGTTACAGAGTTTCGGGTGTGTAGCGTCTGGAGGGGTGTCGGGATTGGAGGAGGTTAGAGAGATGGGGAGGGGTGTAGGGGCTGGAGGAGCTTACAGAGATAAGGAGGGTTTTAGGGCCTGGAGGAGGTTACAGAGATAGGGAGGGTTCTAGGGGCTGGAGGAGGTTACTAAGATTGGGAGGTTTGTAGTGAGTGGAGGATGTTACAGAGATGGGGGGCTGTAGTGTCTGGAGGAGGTTACAGAGATAGGAAGGTTTGTAGTGGCTGGAGGAGGATACAGAGATAGGGAGTGTTGTAGGGAGTTGAGTTTTCAGAGATAGGGCGGATTGAGGTGAGTGGAGGATGTTACAGAGATGGGGGTGTGTAGCATCTGGAGGAGGTTAGAGAGATAGGGAGGGGTGTAGAGGCTGCATGAGGTTACAGAGATAAGGAGGCGTGTATTGGCTGATGAGGTTACAGAGATAGGTAGGGTTGTATTTGGCTGGAGAAGGTTACAGAGAAAGGGAGTGGTGTAGGGTCTGGAGTAGGTTACATAGATAGGGAGGGGTTCAGCTGCTGGAGGAGGTTACAGAGATAGGGAGGTTGCAGAGATAGGGAGGTTTGTAATGGCTGGAGTAGGATACAGAGATAGAGAGCATTGTAGGTGCTGGAGGAATTTACAGAGATAGGAACGCATGTAGGTGCTGGAAGATTTTATAGAGATAGGGAGGGGTGTAGGGGCTGGAGGAGTTTACTGAGATATGGAATTTTGCAGGCGCTGGAGGAGGTTTCCGAGATCGATAGGGTTGTAGGGGCTCGTGGAGGTTACAAAGATAAGGTGGGGAGTAGGGGCTGGAGGAGGATACAGAGATAGGGAGTTTTGTAGGAGCTGGAGCTGGTTTCAGAGATAGGGATGTTTTTGGGGGCTGGAGGAGGTTATAGAGATAATAACGGGTATAGGTACTGGAAGAGGTTACAGAGATAAGGATGGTTTTAGGACCTGGAGGAGGTTAAAGAGATAGGGAGGGATCTAGGGGCTGGAGGAGGTTACTGAGATAGGGTGTGTTGTATGTTTGGAGGAGGTGACAGAAATAGGAAGGGTTGTAGTGAGTGGAGGAGGTTACAGAGATTGGGAGGGTTGTAGTGAGTGGAGGATGTTACAGCGATGGAGGGGTGTAGTGTCTGGAGGAGGTTAGAGAGATAGAGAGGGGTGTAGGTGCTGGAAGAGTTTGCAGAGATAGGGAGGGGTGTAGGTGCTGGAGGAGGTTACAGAGATAAGGATGGTTTTAGGACCTGGAGGAGGTTAAAGAGATAGGGAGGTTTCTAGGGACTGGAGGAGATTTTTGTGATTGGGAGGGTAGTAGTGAGTGGAGGAGTTTACAGAGATTGGGAGGGTTGTAGTGAGTGGAGGATGTTACAGAGATGGAGGGGTGTAGTGTCTGGAGGAGGTTAGAGAGATAGAGAGGGGTGTAGGGGTTGGAGGAGGTTACAGTGATAGGGAGAGTTGTAGGTCCTGGAGGAGGTGACAGAGAAAGGGAGGTTTGTAGGGGCTGGAGGAGGTTACAGAGAAAGGGAGGGTTGTAGGGGCTGAAGGAGTTTGCAGAGATAGGGAGGCGTGGAGGGGCTGGCAGCGGTTACAGAGATAAGGAGGGGAGTATTGGCTGGAGGAGGTTACAGAGGGAGGTAGGGTTGTGTTTGGCAGGAGAAGGTTACAGAGAAAGGGAGGGGTCTAGGGGCTGGAGTAGGTTACATGCATAGGGAGGGGTTCAGCTGCTGGAGGAGGTTACAGAGATAGGGAGGGATGTTGGGTCTGGAGGAGGTTACAGAGATAGGGAGGTTTGTAGTGTCTGGAGGAGGATACAGAGATAGGGAGCGTTGTAGGTGCTGGAGGAGGTTACAGAGATAGGAAGGGGTGTAGGTGCTGGAACAGTTTGCAGAGATAGGGAGGGGTGTAGATGCTGGAGGAGTTTACAGAGATAGAGAGTGGTGTAGGTGCTGGAGGAGGTTACAGAGATAAGTTTGGTTTTAGGACCTGGATGAGGTTAAAGAGATAGGGAGGTTTCTAGGGGCTGGAGGAGATTACTGAGATTGGGAGTGTTGTAGTGAGTGGAGGATGTTACAGAGATGGGGGGGGCGGTGTAGCTGGCTGGACATGGTTACAGAAATAGGGGGGTATGTAGGGGTTGGAGGAGGTTACTGAGATAGGGAGATTTGTAGGGCCTCGAGGACTAAACAGAGATAGGAAGGGTTGTAGTGAGTGGAGGAGGTTAGAGAGACTGAGAGGCATGTAGAGGCCAGAGGAGGTAACCGAGATAGGGAGGTGTGTAGGATCAGGAGTAGGTTACAAAGATCGGGATGGTTGTAGTGAGTGGAAGAGGTTACAGAGATTGGGAGGGTTGTAGTGAGTGGAGGATGTTACAGAGTTGGGGGAGTGTAGTGTCTGGAGGAGGTTAGAGTGATAGGGATGTTTGTAGGGGCTGTAGGAGGATACAGAGATAGGGAGTATTGTACGGGCTGGAGCAGGTTTCAGATATAGGGATGTCTTTTGGGGCTGGAAGAGGTTACAGAGATAGGAAAGGGTGTAAGTACTGGAAGAGGTTACAGAGATAGGGAGAGGTGTAGGTGCTGGAGGAGCTTACCAAGATAAAGATGGTTTTAGGACCTGGAGCAGATTAAAGGGATAGGGAATGTTCTAGGGGCTGGAGGAGGTTACTGAGATAGGGAGTGCTGTATGTTTGGAGAAGCTGACAGAAATAGGGAGTGTTGTAGTGAGTGGAGGAGGTTACAGAGCTTGGAAGGTGTGTAGAGGTTGGAGGAGGTTACCGAGATAGGGAGGCATGTAGGGGCCAGAGGAGGTTACAAAGATCGGGAGGATTATAGAGTGGAAGAGGTTACCCAGATAGGGAGGGGTGTAGGTGGCTGGACATGGTTACAGAAATAGTGGGAGTTGTAGGGGCTGGAGGAGGTTACTGAGATAGGGAGGTTTGTAGGGGCTGGAAGAGGTTACAGAGATGGGGAGCGTTGTATGGGCTGGAGGTGATTGCAGGCGTGGAGGGACTAGAGGCGGTTACAGAGATAAGGAGGGGTGTATTGGCTGGAGGTGGTTACGGAGGTAGGTAGGGTTGTATTTGGCTGGAGAAGGTTACAGAGAAAGGGAGGGTTGTAGAGGCTGGAGTAGGTTACATGGATAGGGAGGGTTTCAGCTGCTGGAGGAGTTTACAGAGATAGGGAGGGATGTAGTGTCTCGAGGAGGTTACAGAGATAGGGAGGTTTGTAGTGGCTGGAGGAGGATACAGATATAGGGAGTGTTGTAGGTGCTGGAGTAGGTTACAGAGATAGGGAGTGTTGTAGGCAGTTAATGAGTTTTCAGAGATAGGGTGAATTGTAGTGAGTGGAGGATGTTACAGAGATGGGGGTGTGTATCGTCTGGAGGAGGTTAGAGAGATAAGGAGGGGTGTAGGAATTGGAGAAGGTTAGACAGATGTGGAGTCATGTAGGGGCTGGAGGAGGTTACAGAGATAAGGAGGGTTTTAGGGCCTGGAGGAGGTTACAAAGATAGGGAGGTTTGTAGGGGCTGGAGGAGGTTACAGAGAAACGGAGGGTTGTAGATGCTGGTGGAGTTTACAGAGATAGGGAGGCTTGTAGGGGCTGGAGGAGGTTACAGAGATAGGTAGGGTTGTATTTGGCTGGAGGAGGTTATAGAGATAGGGAGGGGTGTATGGGCTGGAGTAGGTTACATAGATAGGGAGGGCTGCAGCTTCTGGAGGAGGTTACAGAGATAGGGAGCAGTGTACGGGCTGGAGGAGGTTACAGAGATAGGGAGAGGTCTAGGGTCTGGAGGAGGTTACAGAGATAGAGATGTTTGTAGGGGCTGGAGGAGGATAAAGAGATAGGGAGTTTTGTAGGGGCTGGAGGTTTCAGAGATTGGGATGTTTTTTGGTGCTGGAGGAGTTTATAGAGATAGGACGAGGTGTAGGTACTGGAGGAGGTTACAGAGATTAGGATGGTTTTAGGACCTGGAGGAGGTTAAAGAGATAGGGAGTGTTCTGGGGGCTGGAGGAGCTTACTGAGATAGAGAGTGTTGTATGTTTGTAGGAGGTGACAGAAATAGGGAGGTTTGTAGTGAGTGGAGGAAGTTAAAGAGATTGGGAGGTGTGTAGGTGGCTGGACATGGTTACAGAAATAGGGTAGATGTAGTGGCTAGAGGAGGTTACTGAGATAGGGAGGCGTGTAGGGGCTAGAGGAGGTTACAAAGATCGGGAGGATTGTAGTGAGTGGAGGAGGTTACAGAGATAGCGAGGGGTGTAGGTGGCTGGATATGGTACAGAAATAGGGGGAGGAGGTTACTGAGGAGGTTACTGAGATAGGGAGTTTTGCAGTGGCTGGAGGAGGTTACAGAGATAGGGAGGTTTGTAGGGGCTGGAGGAGGTTACAGAGATAGGGATTGTTGTAGGGAGTTGTGTTTTCAGAGATAGGGCTGATTGAGGTGAGTGGAGGATGTTACAGAGATTGGGGTGTGTAGCATCTGGAGGAGGTTAGAGAGTTGGGAGGAGTGTAGGGTCTGGAGGAGGTTACAGAGATAAGGAGGTTTTTATGGCTGGAAGAGGTTACGAAGATAGGAATGGGTGTAGGTGCTGGAGGTTGTTACAGAGATGGGTGGTGTAGTGTCTGGAGGAGGTTAGAGAGATAGGGAGGGGTATAGGGGCTGGAGGAGGTTACAGAGATGGGGAGGGATGTAGGGGCTGGAGGAGATTACAGAGATGGGGAGGGTTGTAGGGGCTGGAGGAGGTTATAGAGGTAGCGAGGGTTGTAGGGGCTGGAGGAGGTTACAGAGATAGGGAGGGTTGTAGGGGATGGAGGAGGTTACAGAGATAGGGAGGGGTGGAGAGGCTGGAGGAGGTTACAGAGATAGCGAGTGTTGTAGGGGATGGAGGAGGTTACAGAGATAGGTTGTTTTTTCGTGAGTCGAGAAGTTTACAGAGATAGGGAGGGGTGGAGAGGCTGGAGAAGGTTACAGAGATTGGGAGGGTTGTTGGGGCTGGAGGGGTTTGCTGAGATAGGGAGGGTTGTAGGGGCTGGAGGAGTTTGCCGAGACAGGGAGGGGTGTATTGGCTGGAGCAGGTTACGGTGGTAGGTAGGGTTGTATTTGGCTGGAAAAGGTTACAGAGAAAGGGTGGGCTTTAGGGGCTGGAGTACGTTACATGGATAGGGAGTGCTTCAGCTGCTGGAGGAGGTTACAGAGATAGGGAGGGATGTAGGGTCTGGAGGAGGCTACAGAGATAGGGAGGTTTGTAGTGGTTGGAGGAGGATACAGAGATAGGGAGCGTTGTAGGTGCTGGAGGATGTTACAGAGATAGGAAGGGGTGTAGGTGCTGGAACAGTTTGCAGAGATAGGGAGGGGTGTAGGTGCAGGAGGAGTTACAGAGATAGGGAGTGGTGTAGGTGCTGGAGGAGGTTACAGAGTGTTGTAGGGGATGGAGGAGATTATAGAGATAGGTAGTTTTGTAGTGAGTGGAGAAGGTTACAGAGATAGGGAGGGGTGTAGAGGCTGGAGGAGGTTACAGAGATAGGGGGCGTGTATGGGCTGGAGGAGGTTACAGAGATAGGGCGGATTGAGGTGAGTGGAGGATGTTACAGAGATGGGGGTGTGTAGCGTCTGGAGGAGGTTAGTGGAATAGGGAGGTGTGTAGGGATTCGAGGAGGTTACAGAGATAAGGAGGTTTTTATGGGCTAGAGGAGGTTACAGAGATAGGGAGGGTTGTAGGGGCTGCAGGAGGTTACAGATAAATGGAGGGTTGTACTCGCTGGTGGTGTTTACAGAGATAGGGAGGCGTGTAGGGGCTGGAGGAGGTTACCGAGATAGATAGGGTTGTATTTGGCTGGAGGAGGTTACAGAGATAGGGAGGGGTGTATGGGCTGGAGGAGGTTACAGAGATAGGGAGGGGTGTATGGGCTGGAGGAGGTTACATAGATAGGGAGGGGTGCAGCTGCTGGAGAAGGTTACAGAGATAGGGAAGGGTGTAGGGGCTGGAGGAGGTTACTGAGATAGGGAGGTTTGTAGGGGCTGTAGGAGGATGCAGAGATAGGGAGTTTTGTACGGGCTGGAGCTTTTTTCAGATATAGGGATGTTTTTTGGGACTGGAGGAGCTTATAGAGATAGGAAGGGGTGTAAGTACTGGAAGAGGTTACAGAGATAGGGAGAGATGTAGGTGCTGGAGGAGGTTACAGAGATAAGGATGGTTTTAGGACCTGGAGCAGATTAAAGGGATAGGGAATGTTCTAGGGGCTGGAGGAGGTTACTGAGATGGGGAGTGTTGTATGTTTGGAGGAGCTGACAGAAATAGGGAGTGTTGTAGTGAGTGGAGGAGGTTCCAGAGATTGGGATGTGGGTAGAGGCCGGCGAGGTTACCGAGATAGGGAGGCATGTAGGGGCTAGAGGAGGTTACAAAGATCGGGAGGATTATAGTGAGTGGAGGAGGTTACAGAGATAGGGAGGGGTGTAGGTGGCTGGACATGATTACAGAAATAGTGGGAGTTGTAGGGGCTGGAGGAGGTTACTGAGATAGGGAGGTTTGTAGGGGCTGGAAGAGGTTACAGAGATAGGGAGCGTTGTAGGGGCTGGAGGTGTTTGCAGGCGTGGAGGGGCAAGAGGTGGTTACAGAGATAAGGAGGGGTGTATTGGCTGGAGGTGGTTACAGAGTTAGGTAGGGTTTTATTTGGCTGGAGAAGGTTACAGAGAAAGGGAGGGTTGTAGGGGCTGGAGGAGGTTACATGGATAGGGAGGGTTTCAGCTGCTGGAGGAGTTTACAGAGATAGGGAGGGATGTAGTGTCTGGAGGAGGTTACAGAGATAGGGAGGTTTGTAGTGGCTGGAGGAGGATACAGAGATAGAGAGTTTGTAGGTCCTGGAGGAGGTTACAGAGATAGGGAGTGTTGTAGGCTTTTGATGAGTTTTCAGAGATAGGGCGAATTGTAGTGAGTGAAGGATGTTACAGAGATGGGGGTGTGTAGTGTCTGGAGGAGGTTAGAAAGATAGGGAGGGGTGTAGGAATTGGAGAAGGTTAGACAGATGGGGAGAGGTGTAGAGGCTGGAGGAGGTTACAGAGATAGGGAGGTTTGTAGGGGCTGGAGGAGGTTACAGAGATAGGGAGATTTGTAGACGCTGGTGGAGTTTACAGAGATAGGGAGGCGTGTACGGGCTGGAGGAGGTTATAGAGATAGGAAGGGGTGTATGGGCTGGAGGAGGTTACATAGATAAGGAGGGCTGCAGCTTCTGGAGGAGATTACAGAGATAGGGAGCAGTGTAGGGGCTGGAGGAGGTTACAGAGATAGTGAGAAGTCTAGGGTCTGGAGGAGGTTACGGAGATAGGGATGTTTGTAGGGACTGGAGGAGGATATGGAGATAGGGAGTTTTGTAGGGGCTGGAGCAGGTTTCAGAGATTGGGATGTTTTTTGGGGCTGGAGGAGGTTATAGAGATAAGAAGGGGTGTAGGTACTGGAGGAGGTTACAGAGATAAGGATGGTTTTAGGACCTGGAGGAGGTTAAAGAGATAGGGAGTGTTCTAGGGGCTGGAGGAGGTTACTGAGATAGGGAGTGTTGTATGTTTGTAGGAGGTGACAGAAATAGGGAGGTTTGTAGTGAGCCGAGGAGGTAACAGAGATTGGGAAGCGTGTAGGGGCTGGAGGAGGTTACAAAGATCTGGATGGTTGTTACAGGGATGGGGGGGTGTAGTGTCTGGAGAAGGTTAGATAGGGAGGGGTGTAGGGGCTTGAGGAGGTTACAGAGATAGGGAGGGTTGTAGGGGCTGGAGGAGGGTACAGAGATAAGGAGCGGTGTAGGGGCTAGAGGAGGTTACAAAGATCGGGAGGATTGTAGTGAGTGGAGGAGGTTACAGAGATAGCGAGGGGTGTAGGTGGCTGGGCATGGTACAGAAATAAGGGGGGATGTAGAGGATGGAGGAGGTTACAGAGATAGGGAAGGGTGTAGGGACTGGAGCAGGTTACAGAGTTAGGGTGGGTTGTAGGGGCTGGAGGAGGTTACAGAGTTAGGGAGGGGTGCGAGGCTGGAGCAGGTTACAGAGAGAGGGAGAGGTGTAGGTGCTGGAGGAGGTTACAGAGATAGGGAGGGGTGTAGGGACTGGAGCAGGTTACAGAGATAAGGAGGTGTGTATTGGCTGGAGGAGGTTACAGAGATAGGGAGGGGTGTAGGGGCTGGAGGAGGTTACAGAGCTAAGGAGGGTTGTAGGGGCTGGAGGAGGTTACAGAGAAAGGGAGAGGTGTAGGGGCTGGAGGAGGTTACAGAGAAAAGGAGGGTTGTAGGGGCTGGAGGAGGTTACAGAGAAAGGGAGGGGTGTAGGGGCTGGTGGAGGTTACAGAGATAAAGAGGTGTGTATTGGCTGGAGGAGGTTACAGAGATAGGTAGGGTTGTATTTGGCAGGAGAAGGTTACAGAGAAAGGGAGGGGTGTAGGGGCTGTAGTAGCTTATATGGATCGGGAGGGGTTCAGCTGCTGGAGGAGGTTACAGTGATAGGGAGGGATGTAGGGTCTGGAGGAGTTTACAGAGATAGGGAGGTTTTTAGTGGCTGGTGAAGGATACAGAGATAGGGTGCGTTGTAGGTGCTGGAGGAGGTTCCAGAGATAGGGACATTTTTAGGGGTTGGAGGAGGTTACGGAGATAGGAAGGGGTGTAGATGCTGGAGGAGTTTACAGAGAGAGGGAGAGGTGTAGGTGCTGGAGGAGTTTACAGAGATAGGGAGGGGTGTAGGTGCTGGAGGAGGTTACTGAGATAGGGAGATTTTTAGGGGCTGGAGGAGGTTACAAAGATCTGGATGGTTGTTACAGGGATGGGGGGGTGTAGTGTCTGGAGGAGGTTAGAGAGATAGGGAGGGGTGTAGGGGCTTGAGGTGGTTACAGAGATATGGAGGTTTTTAGGGGCTGGAGGAGGGTACAGAGATAGGAAGTTTTGTAATGAGTGGAGAAGGTTACATAGATAGGGAGGTGTGTAGGTGGCTGGACAGGGTTACAGAAATAGCAGGGTATGTAGGGGCTAGAGGAGGTTACTGAGATAGGGAGATTTGTAGGCGCTGGAGGAGGTTACCGAGATCAATAGGATTGTAGGTGCTCATGGACGTTACAAAGATAAGTTGGGGTGTAGAGGGTGGAGGACGTAACAGAGATAGGGAGGGTTGTCAGTGCTGGGAGAGGTTACTGCGATTGGGAGGATTGCAGGGCCTGGAGAAGGTTACAGAGATAGATAGGGTTATAGAGGCTGGAGGAGGTAACAGAGATAGGGAGGGGTTTCGGGGCTGGGAGATGTTAGAGATAGGGAGGTTTGGAGGAGGTTTTAGAGATAGGGAGTGTTGTAGTGAGTGGAGGAGTTTACAGAGATAGGGAGTGTTGTAGGGATTTGAGGAGTTTTCAGAGATAGGGCAGGTTGTAGTGACTGGAGGATGTTACAGAGATGGGGGTGTGTAGCGTCTGGAGGAAGTTAGAGAGATGGGGAGGGGTGTAGGGATTAGAGGAGGTTAGACAGATGGAGAGGGGCGTAGGGGCTGGAGGAGGTTACAGAGATAAGGAGGTTTTTAGGGCCTGGAGGAGGTGACAGAGATAGGGAGGTTTGTAGGGGCTGGAGGAGGTTACTGAGAAACGGAGGGTTGTAGACGCTGGTGGTTTACAGAGATAGGGAGGCGTGTAGGGGCTGGAGGAGGTTATAGAAATAGGAAGGGGTGTATGGGCTGGCGGAGGTTACAGAGATAGTTAGGGTTGTATTTGGCTGGAGGAGGTTATAGAGATAGGGGGGGTTGTATGGGCTGGAGTAGGTTACATAGATAGGGAGGGCTGCAGCTTCTGGAGGAGGTTACAGAGATATGGAGCCGTGTAGGGGCTGGAGGAGGTTACAGAGATAGTGAGAAGTCCAGGGTCTGGAGGAGGTTACAGAGATAGGGAGTGTTCTAGGGGCTGGAGGAGGTTACTGAGATAGAGAGTGTTGTATGTTTGTAGGAGGTGACAAAAATAGGGAGGATTGTAGTGAGTAGAGGAGGTTACAGAGATTGGGAGGTGTGTAGGTGGTTGAATATGGTTACAGAAATAGGGGGGTATGTACGGGCTGGAGGAGGTTACTGAGATAGGGAGGCGTGTCGGGGCTAGAGGAGGTTACAAACATCGGGAGGATTGTAGTGAGTGGAGGAGGTTACAGAGATAGCAAGGGGTGTAGGTGGCTGGGCATGGTACAGAAATGGGGGGGATGTAGAGGCTGGAGGAGGTTACTGAGATAGGGAGGTTTTTAGGGGTTGGAGGAGGTTACTGAGATAGGGAGTTTTGTAGGGTTTGGAGGAGGTTACAAAGATCGGGAGGGTTGTAGTGATTGGAGGAGGTTACAGAGATAGCAAGGTGTGTAGGTGGCTGGAGATGTTTACTGTGGTAGGGAGGTTTGTAGGGGCTGGAGAAGGTTACAGAGTTAGGGAGATTTGTAGGCGTGGAGAGGTTACCGAGATCCATAGGGTTGTAGGGGCTCGTGGAGGTTACAAAGACAATGTGGGGTGTAGGGGCTGGAGGACGTAACAGAGCTAGGGAGGGTTGTCAGTTGTGGGGAGAGGTTACTGCGATTGGGAGGTTTGCAGGGCCTGGAGAAGGTTCCAGAGATAGATAGGGTTGTAGAGGCTGGAGGATATAACAGAGATAGGGAGGGTTTTCGGGGCTGGGAAATGTTAGAGATAGGGAGGTTTGTAGGGTTTGGAGGAGGTTTCAGAGATTGGAGGGCTTGTAGTGAGTTGAATTTTCAGAGATAGGGCAGGTTGTAGTGAGTGGAGGATGTTACAGAGATGGGGGTGTGTAGCGTCTGGAGGAGGTTAGAGAGATGGGGAGGGGTTTAGGGGCTGGAGGAGGTTACAGAGATAAAGAGGGTTTTAGGGCCTGGAGGAGGTTACAGAGATAAGGAGGGTTGTAGGGGCTGGAGGAGGTTACAGAGATAGGGAGGGATGTAGGGGCTGGAGGAGGTTACAGAGATAGGTAGGGCTGTATTTGGCTGGAGGAGGTTACAGAGATAGGGAGGGGTGTATGGGCTGGAGAAGGTTACATACATAGGGAGGGTTGCAGCTGCTGGACGAGGTTACAGAGATAGGGAGGGGTGTAGGGGCTGGAGGAGGTTACAGAGATAGGGAGAGGTGTAGGGTCTGGAGCAGGTTACAGAGATAGGGATGTTTATTGGTGCTGGAGGAGGTTATAGAGATAGGAAGGGGTGTAGGTTTGGAGGAGGTTACAGAGATAAGGATGGTTTTTGGACCTGGAGGAGGTTAAAGAGATAGGGAGTGTTCTAGGGGCTGGAGGAGGTTACTGAGATAGGGAGTGTTGTATGTTTGGAGGAGGTGACAAATAGGGAGGGTTGTAGTGAGTGGAGGAAGTAACAGAGATTGGGAAGCATGTAGCGGCTGGAGGAGGTTACAAAGATCTGGATGGTTGTTACAGGGATGGGCGGGTGTAGTGTCTGGAGGAGGTTAGAGAAATAGGGAGGGGTGTAGGGGCTTGAGGAGGTTACAGAGATAGGGAGCGTTGTAGGGGCTGGAGGAGGGTACAGAGATAGGAAGTTTTGTAGTGAGTGGAGAAGGTTACATAGATAGGGAGGGGTATAGGTGGCTGGACAGGGTTACAGAAATAGCAGGGTATGTAGGGGCTGGAGGAGGTTACTGAGATAGGGAGATTTGTAGGCGCTGGAGGAGGTTACCGAGATCGATAGGATTGTAGGTGCTCATGGACGTTACAAAGATAAGGTGAGGTGTAGGGGCTGGAGGACATAACAGAGATAGGGAGGGTTGTCAGTGCTGGGAGAGGTTACTGCGATTGGGAGGATTGCAGGGCCTGGAGAAGTTTACAGAGATAGATAGGGTTATAGAGGCTGGAGGAGGTAACAGAGATAGGGAGGGGTTTTGGGGCTGGGAGATGTTAGAGATAGGGAGGTTTGGAGGAGTTTTCAGAGATAGGGAGGGTTGTAGTGAGTGGAGGAGGTTACAGAGATGGGGGTGTGTAGCGTCTGGAGGAGGTTAGAGAGATAGGGAGGGGTGTAGGGATTGGAGGAGGTTAGACAGATGGGGAGGGGCGTAGGGGCTGGAGGAGGTTACAGAGATAAGGAGGGTTTTAGGGCCTGGAGGAGGTTACAGAGATAGGGCGGTTTGTAGGGACTGGAAGAGGTTACAGAGAAACGGAGGGTTGTAGACGCTGGTGGTTTACAGAGATAGGGAGGGGTGTAGGGCCTGGAGTAGGTTATAGAGATAGGAAGGGGTGTAGGGGCTGAAGGAGGTTACAGAGATAGGTAGGGTTGTATTTGGCTGGAGGAGGTTACAGAGATACGGAGGGGTGTATGGGCTGGATTAGGTTACATAGATAGGGAGGGCTGCAGCTTCTGGAGGAGGTTACAGAGATAGTGAGAAGTCTAGGGTCTGGAGGAGGTTACGGAGATAGGGATGTTTGTAGGGGCTGGAGGAGGATACGGAGATAGGGAGTTTTGTAGGGGCTGGAGCAGGTTTCAGAGATTGGGATGTTTTTTGGGGCTGGAGGAGATTATAGAGATAGGAAGGGGTGTAGGTACTGGAGGAGGTTACAGAGACAAGGATGGTTTTAGGACCTGGAGTAGGTTAAAGAGATAGGGAGTGTTCTAGGGGCTGGAGGAGGTTACTGAGATAGGGAGTGTTGTATGTTTGTAGGAGGTGACAGAAATAGGGAGGGTTGTAGTGAGTGGAGGAGGTTACAGAGATTGGGAGGTGTGTAGGTGGTTGGATATGGTTACAGAAATAGGGGCGTATGTATGGGCTGGAGGAGGTTACAAAGATAGTAGGGTTGTAGGGGCTGGAGGAGGTTACAGAGATAGTAGGGTTGTAGTGGCTGGAGGAGGTTACAGAGGCAGGGAGTGTTTTAGGTTCTGGAGCATGTGAGAAATAGGGAGGCTGGTAGGGGCTGGAGGAGGTTACAGAGATAGGGAGGGTTGTAGGGGCTGGAGGAGGTTACAGACATAGGGAGGTTTGTAGGGGCTCGAGGTGATTATAGAGATACGGAGGGTTGTAGTGAGTGGAGGAGGTTACAGAGATAGGGAATATTGTAGGGGCTGGAGTTGACTCCAGAGACAGGTAGGTGTGTAGGGGCCTGAGGTAGTTAAAGAGATAGGGAGGCGTGTAGGTGGCTGGAGTTATTTACAGAGAGATGGAGCGGTGTAAGGGCCGGAGGAGTTTACAGGGATAGGGTGCGGTGTAGGTGCTGGAGTATGTTACAGAGATAAGGAGGGGCGTAGGGGCTGGCGGAGGTTACAGAGATAGGGACGTGTTTTAGGGGCTGTGGGAAATTACAGAGATAGCGATGGTTGTCGGGGTTTGTTGAGGTTACAGATATAGGAGGGCTGTAGGGGCTGGAGGAGGTTACAGAGATAGGGAGGGCTGTAGGGGCTGGAGGAGGTTACAGAGGTAGGGAGGGATGTAGGGGCTGAAATAGTTTACAGAGATAGGGAGGGCTGAAGATGCTGGAGGAGGTTAGACAGATAGGGAGGGTTGTAGTGAGTGGAGAAGTTTAGAGAGATAGGGAGGGTTGTATGGGCTGGAGGAGGTTATAGAGATAGGGAGAGGGGTAGGGTGCTGGAGGAGGTAACAATATAGGAAAGGTTGTAGGGGCTGGAGAAGGTTACAGGGATAGGGAGGGTTGTAGGGGCTGGAGGAGGTTACAGAGTAGGGAGGGTTGTATGGGCCAGAGGCGTTTACAGAGATAGGGAGTGGTGTTGGGGTTGGAGGTGGTTACAGAGATTGGGAGGTTTGTAGTTGTTTGGAGTTGGTTACAGAGGTGGGGAGGAATGTAGGGACTGGAGGAGGTTATAGAAATTGGGAGGGGTTTAGGGGGCTGGAGGATGTTACAGAGATAGGGAGGGTTGCAAGGGCTGGAGGGGGTTACAGAGTTAGGGAGGGTTGTAGGGTTTGGGGGAGGTTACAGAGATGGGGATTTTTGTTGGTGCTGGAGGAGTTTACAGAGATAGGGAGGGGTGTAGGTGCTGGAGGAGGCTACAGAGTTAAGGAGGGGTGTAGGGGCTGGAGGAATTTACAGAGATAGGGAGGATTGTAGCGGCTGTAGGAGATTACAGAGATAGGGAGGGGTGTAGTGATTGGAGCAGGTTCCAGATTTAGGGAGGGGTGTAGGGGATGGATGAGTTTACTGAGATAGGGAGGGTTGTAGGTTCTGGAGGAATTTACAGAGATAGGTAGGCGTGTAGGGGCTTTAGGAGCTTACAGAGATTGGGAGGGGTGTAGTGGCTGGAGAAGGTTACAATGATAGGGGGATGTAGGGGGCTGGAGGAGGTAACAGAGATAGGTAGAGGTGAAGAGGCTGGAGAAGGTTACAGAGATAGGGAGGGTTTTAGGGGCTGGAGGAGTTGACCGAGATAGGGAGGGTTTTGTAGATGCCGGAGGAGGTAACAGAGATAGGGATGGGTGTAGGGGCTGGAGGAGATTACAGAGATAGGGAGGGGTGTAGGGTTTGGAGGAGGTTTCAGAGATTGGAGGGCTTGTAGTGAGTTGAATTTTCAGAGATAGGGCAGGTTGTAGTGAGTGGAGGATGTTACAGAGATGGGGGTGTGTAGCGTCTGGAGGAGGTTAGAGAGATGGGGAGGGGTTTAGGGGCTGGAGGAGGTTACAGAGATAAAGAGGGTTTTAGGGCCTGGAGGAGGTTACAGAGATAAGGAGGGTTGTAGGGGCTGGAGGAGGTTACAGAGATAGGGAGGGATGTAGGGGCTGGAGGAGGTTACAGAGATAGGTAGGGCTGTATTTGGCTGGAGGAGGTTACAGAGATAGGGAGGGGTGTATGGGCTGGAGAAGGTTACATACATAGGGAGGGTTGCAGCTGCTGGACGAGGTTACAGAGATAGGGAGGGGTGTAGGGGCTGGAGGAGGTTACAGAGATAGGGAGAGGTGTAGGGTCTGGAGCAGGTTACAGAGATAGGGATGTTTATTGGTGCTGGAGGAGGTTATAGAGATAGGAAGGGGTGTAGGTTTGGAGGAGGTTACAGAGATAAGGATGGTTTTTGGACCTGGAGGAGGTTAAAGAGATAGGGAGTGTTCTAGGGGCTGGAGGAGGTTACTGAGATAGGGAGTGTTGTATGTTTGGAGGAGGTGACATATAGGGAGGGTTGTAGTGAGTGGAGGAAGTAACAGAGATTGGGAAGCATGTAGCGGCTGGAGGAGGTTACAAAGATCTGGATGGTTGTTACAGGGATGGGCGGGTGTAGTGTCTGGAGGAGGTTAGAGAAATAGGGAGGGGTGTAGGGGCTTGAGGAGGTTACAGAGATAGGGAGCGTTGTAGGGGCTGGAGGAGGGTACAGAGATAGGAAGTTTTGTAGTGAGTGGAGAAGGTTACATAGATAGGGAGGGGTATAGGTGGCTGGACAGGGTTACAGAAATAGCAGGGTATGTAGGGGCTGGAGGAGGTTACTGAGATAGGGAGATTTGTAGGCGCTGGAGGAGGTTACCGAGATCGATAGGATTGTAGGTGCTCATGGACGTTACAAAGATAAGGTGAGGTGTAGGGGCTGGAGGACATAACAGAGATAGGGAGGGTTGTCAGTGCTGGGAGAGGTTACTGCGATTGGGAGGATTGCAGGGCCTGGAGAAGTTTACAGAGATAGATAGGGTTATAGAGGCTGGAGGAGGTAACAGAGATAGGGAGGGGTTTTGGGGCTGGGAGATGTTAGAGATAGGGAGGTTTGGAGGAGTTTTCAGAGATAGGGAGGGTTGTAGTGAGTGGAGGAGGTTACAGAGATGGGGGTGTGTAGCGTCTGGAGGAGGTTAGAGAGATAGGGAGGGGTGTAGGGATTGGAGGAGGTTAGACAGATGGGGAGGGGCGTAGGGGCTGGAGGAGGTTACAGAGATAAGGAGGGTTTTAGGGCCTGGAGGAGGTTACAGAGATAGGGCGGTTTGTAGGGACTGGAAGAGGTTACAGAGAAACGGAGGGTTGTAGACGCTGGTGGTTTACAGAGATAGGGAGGGGTGTAGGGCCTGGAGTAGGTTATAGAGATAGGAAGGGGTGTAGGGGCTGAAGGAGGTTACAGAGATAGGTAGGGTTGTATTTGGCTGGAGGAGGTTACAGAGATACGGAGGGGTGTATGGGCTGGATTAGGTTACATAGATAGGGAGGGCTGCAGCTTCTGGAGGAGGTTACAGAGATAGTGAGAAGTCTAGGGTCTGGAGGAGGTTACGGAGATAGGGATGTTTGTAGGGGCTGGAGGAGGATACGGAGATAGGGAGTTTTGTAGGGGCTGGAGCAGGTTTCAGAGATTGGGATGTTTTTTGGGGCTGGAGGAGATTATAGAGATAGGAAGGGGTGTAGGTACTGGAGGAGGTTACAGAGACAAGGATGGTTTTAGGACCTGGAGTAGGTTAAAGAGATAGGGAGTGTTCTAGGGGCTGGAGGAGGTTACTGAGATAGGGAGTGTTGTATGTTTGTAGGAGGTGACAGAAATAGGGAGGGTTGTAGTGAGTGGAGGAGGTTACAGAGATTGGGAGGTGTGTAGGTGGTTGGATATGGTTACAGAAATAGGGGCGTATGTATGGGCTGGAGGAGGTTACAAAGATAGTAGGGTTGTAGGGGCTGGAGGAGGTTACAGAGATAGTAGGGTTGTAGTGGCTGGAGGAGGTTACAGAGGCAGGGAGTGTTTTAGGTTCTGGAGCATGTGAGAAATAGGGAGGCTGGTAGGGGCTGGAGGAGGTTACAGAGATAGGGAGGGTTGTAGGGGCTGGAGGAGGTTACAGACATAGGGAGGTTTGTAGGGGCTCGAGGTGATTATAGAGATACGGAGGGTTGTAGTGAGTGGAGGAGGTTACAGAGATAGGGAATATTGTAGGGGCTGGAGTTGACTCCAGAGACAGGTAGGTGTGTAGGGGCCTGAGGTAGTTAAAGAGATAGGGAGGCGTGTAGGTGGCTGGAGTTATTTACAGAGAGATGGAGCGGTGTAAGGGCCGGAGGAGTTTACAGGGATAGGGTGCGGTGTAGGTGCTGGAGTATGTTACAGAGATAAGGAGGGGCGTAGGGGCTGGCGGAGGTTACAGAGATAGGGACGTGTTTTAGGGGCTGTGGGAAATTACAGAGATAGCGATGGTTGTCGGGGTTTGTTGAGGTTACAGATATAGGAGGGCTGTAGGGGCTGGAGGAGGTTACAGAGATAGGGAGGGCTGTAGGGGCTGGAGGAGGTTACAGAGGTAGGGAGGGATGTAGGGGCTGAAATAGTTTACAGAGATAGGGAGGGCTGAAGATGCTGGAGGAGGTTAGACAGATAGGGAGGGTTGTAGTGAGTGGAGAAGTTTAGAGAGATAGGGAGGGTTGTATGGGCTGGAGGAGGTTATAGAGATAGGGAGAGGGGTAGGGTGCTGGAGGAGGTAACAATATAGGAAAGGTTGTAGGGGCTGGAGAAGGTTACAGGGATAGGGAGGGTTGTAGGGGCTGGAGGAGGTTACAGAGTAGGGAGGGTTGTATGGGCCAGAGGCGTTTACAGAGATAGGGAGTGGTGTTGGGGTTGGAGGTGGTTACAGAGATTGGGAGGTTTGTAGTTGTTTGGAGTTGGTTACAGAGGTGGGGAGGAATGTAGGGACTGGAGGAGGTTATAGAAATTGGGAGGGGTTTAGGGGGCTGGAGGATGTTTAGAGATAGGGAGGGTTGCAAGGGCTGGAGGGGGTTACAGAGTTAGGGAGGGTTGTAGGGTTTGGGGGAGGTTACAGAGATGGGGATTTTTGTTGGTGCTGGAGGAGTTTACAGAGATAGGGAGGGGTGTAGGTGCTGGAGGAGGCTACAGAGTTAAGGAGGGGTGTAGGGGCTGGAGGAATTTACAGAGATAGGGAGGATTGTAGCGGCTGTAGGAGATTACAGAGATAGGGAGGGGTGTAGTGATTGGAGCAGGTTCCAGATTTAGGGAGGGGTGTAGGGGATGGATGAGTTTACTGAGATAGGGAGGGTTGTAGGTTCTGGAGGAATTTACAGAGATAGGTAGGCGTGTAGGGGCTTTAGGAGCTTACAGAGATTGGGAGGGGTGTAGTGGCTGGAGAAGGTTACAATGATAGGGGGATGTAGGGGGCTGGAGGAGGTAACAGAGATAGGTAGAGGTGAAGAGGCTGGAGAAGGTTACAGAGATAGGGAGGGTTTTAGGGGCTGGAGGAGTTGACCGAGATAGGGAGGGTTTTGTAGATGCCGGAGGAGGTAACAGAGATAGGGATGGGTGTAGGGGCTGGAGGAGATTACAGAGATAGGGAGGGGTGTAGGGTTTGGAGGAGGTTTCAGAGATTGGAGGGCTTGTAGTGAGTTGAATTTTCAGAGATAGGGCAGGTTGTAGTGAGTGGAGGATGTTACAGAGATGGGGGTGTGTAGCGTCTGGAGGAGGTTAGAGAGATGGGGAGGGGTTTAGGGGCTGGAGGAGGTTACAGAGATAAAGAGGGTTTTAGGGCCTGGAGGAGGTTACAGAGATAAGGAGGGTTGTAGGGGCTGGAGGAGGTTACAGAGATAGGGAGGGATGTAGGGGCTGGAGGAGGTTACAGAGATAGGTAGGGCTGTATTTGGCTGGAGGAGGTTACAGAGATAGGGAGGGGTGTATGGGCTGGAGAAGGTTACATACATAGGGAGGGTTGCAGCTGCTGGACGAGGTTACAGAGATAGGGAGGGGTGTAGGGGCTGGAGGAGGTTACAGAGATAGGGAGAGGTGTAGGGTCTGGAGCAGGTTACAGAGATAGGGATGTTTATTGGTGCTGGAGGAGGTTATAGAGATAGGAAGGGGTGTAGGTTTGGAGGAGGTTACAGAGATAAGGATGGTTTTTGGACCTGGAGGAGGTTAAAGAGATAGGGAGTGTTCTAGGGGCTGGAGGAGGTTACTGAGATAGGGAGTGTTGTATGTTTGGAGGAGGTGACATATAGGGAGGGTTGTAGTGAGTGGAGGAAGTAACAGAGATTGGGAAGCATGTAGCGGCTGGAGGAGGTTACAAAGATCTGGATGGTTGTTACAGGGATGGGCGGGTGTAGTGTCTGGAGGAGGTTAGAGAAATAGGGAGGGGTGTAGGGGCTTGAGGAGGTTACAGAGATAGGGAGCGTTGTAGGGGCTGGAGGAGGGTACAGAGATAGGAAGTTTTGTAGTGAGTGGAGAAGGTTACATAGATAGGGAGGGGTATAGGTGGCTGGACAGGGTTACAGAAATAGCAGGGTATGTAGGGGCTGGAGGAGGTTACTGAGATAGGGAGATTTGTAGGCGCTGGAGGAGGTTACCGAGATCGATAGGATTGTAGGTGCTCATGGACGTTACAAAGATAAGGTGAGGTGTAGGGGCTGGAGGACATAACAGAGATAGGGAGGGTTGTCAGTGCTGGGAGAGGTTACTGCGATTGGGAGGATTGCAGGGCCTGGAGAAGTTTACAGAGATAGATAGGGTTATAGAGGCTGGAGGAGGTAACAGAGATAGGGAGGGGTTTTGGGGCTGGGAGATGTTAGAGATAGGGAGGTTTGGAGGAGTTTTCAGAGATAGGGAGGGTTGTAGTGAGTGGAGGAGGTTACAGAGATGGGGGTGTGTAGCGTCTGGAGGAGGTTAGAGAGATAGGGAGGGGTGTAGGGATTGGAGGAGGTTAGACAGATGGGGAGGGGCGTAGGGGCTGGAGGAGGTTACAGAGATAAGGAGGGTTTTAGGGCCTGGAGGAGGTTACAGAGATAGGGCGGTTTGTAGGGACTGGAAGAGGTTACAGAGAAACGGAGGGTTGTAGACGCTGGTGGTTTACAGAGATAGGGAGGGGTGTAGGGCCTGGAGTAGGTTATAGAGATAGGAAGGGGTGTAGGGGCTGAAGGAGGTTACAGAGATAGGTAGGGTTGTATTTGGCTGGAGGAGGTTACAGAGATACGGAGGGGTGTATGGGCTGGATTAGGTTACATAGATAGGGAGGGCTGCAGCTTCTGGAGGAGGTTACAGAGATAGTGAGAAGTCTAGGGTCTGGAGGAGGTTACGGAGATAGGGATGTTTGTAGGGGCTGGAGGAGGATACGGAGATAGGGAGTTTTGTAGGGGCTGGAGCAGGTTTCAGAGATTGGGATGTTTTTTGGGGCTGGAGGAGATTATAGAGATAGGAAGGGGTGTAGGTACTGGAGGAGGTTACAGAGACAAGGATGGTTTTAGGACCTGGAGTAGGTTAAAGAGATAGGGAGTGTTCTAGGGGCTGGAGGAGGTTACTGAGATAGGGAGTGTTGTATGTTTGTAGGAGGTGACAGAAATAGGGAGGGTTGTAGTGAGTGGAGGAGGTTACAGAGATTGGGAGGTGTGTAGGTGGTTGGATATGGTTACAGAAATAGGGGCGTATGTATGGGCTGGAGGAGGTTACAAAGATAGTAGGGTTGTAGGGGCTGGAGGAGGTTACAGAGATAGTAGGGTTGTAGTGGCTGGAGGAGGTTACAGAGGCAGGGAGTGTTTTAGGTTCTGGAGCATGTGAGAAATAGGGAGGCTGGTAGGGGCTGGAGGAGGTTACAGAGATAGGGAGGGTTGTAGGGGCTGGAGGAGGTTACAGACATAGGGAGGTTTGTAGGGGCTCGAGGTGATTATAGAGATACGGAGGGTTGTAGTGAGTGGAGGAGGTTACAGAGATAGGGAATATTGTAGGGGCTGGAGTTGACTCCAGAGACAGGTAGGTGTGTAGGGGCCTGAGGTAGTTAAAGAGATAGGGAGGCGTGTAGGTGGCTGGAGTTATTTACAGAGAGATGGAGCGGTGTAAGGGCCGGAGGAGTTTACAGGGATAGGGTGCGGTGTAGGTGCTGGAGTATGTTACAGAGATAAGGAGGGGCGTAGGGGCTGGCGGAGGTTACAGAGATAGGGACGTGTTTTAGGGGCTGTGGGAAATTACAGAGATAGCGATGGTTGTCGGGGTTTGTTGAGGTTACAGATATAGGAGGGCTGTAGGGGCTGGAGGAGGTTACAGAGATAGGGAGGGCTGTAGGGGCTGGAGGAGGTTACAGAGGTAGGGAGGGATGTAGGGGCTGAAATAGTTTACAGAGATAGGGAGGGCTGAAGATGCTGGAGGAGGTTAGACAGATAGGGAGGGTTGTAGTGAGTGGAGAAGTTTAGAGAGATAGGGAGGGTTGTATGGGCTGGAGGAGGTTATAGAGATAGGGAGAGGGGTAGGGTGCTGGAGGAGGTAACAATATAGGAAAGGTTGTAGGGGCTGGAGAAGGTTACAGGGATAGGGAGGGTTGTAGGGGCTGGAGGAGGTTACAGAGTAGGGAGGGTTGTATGGGCCAGAGGCGTTTACAGAGATAGGGAGTGGTGTTGGGGTTGGAGGTGGTTACAGAGATTGGGAGGTTTGTAGTTGTTTGGAGTTGGTTACAGAGGTGGGGAGGAATGTAGGGACTGGAGGAGGTTATAGAAATTGGGAGGGGTTTAGGGGGCTGGAGGATGTTACAGAGATAGGGAGGGTTGCAAGGGCTGGAGGGGGTTACAGAGTTAGGGAGGGTTGTAGGGTTTGGGGGAGGTTACAGAGATGGGGATTTTTGTTGGTGCTGGAGGAGTTTACAGAGATAGGGAGGGGTGTAGGTGCTGGAGGAGGCTACAGAGTTAAGGAGGGGTGTAGGGGCTGGAGGAATTTACAGAGATAGGGAGGATTGTAGCGGCTGTAGGAGATTACAGAGATAGGGAGGGGTGTAGTGATTGGAGCAGGTTCCAGATTTAGGGAGGGGTGTAGGGGATGGATGAGTTTACTGAGATAGGGAGGGTTGTAGGTTCTGGAGGAATTTACAGAGATAGGTAGGCGTGTAGGGGCTTTAGGAGCTTACAGAGATTGGGAGGGGTGTAGTGGCTGGAGAAGGTTACAATGATAGGGGGATGTAGGGGGCTGGAGGAGGTAACAGAGATAGGTAGAGGTGAAGAGGCTGGAGAAGGTTACAGAGATAGGGAGGGTTTTAGGGGCTGGAGGAGTTGACCGAGATAGGGAGGGTTTTGTAGATGCCGGAGGAGGTAACAGAGATAGGGATGGGTGTAGGGGCTGGAGGAGATTACAGAGATAGGGAGGGGTGTAGGGTCTGGAGGAGGTTACAGAAAGAGGGAGGTTTGTAGGGGCTGGAGGAGCTTACAGAGATAGGGAGATTTGTAAGGAGTGGAGGAGGTTACATAGATGGTGAGGGGTATAGGGGCTGAAGGAGGTTACAGAGATAGTAGGGTTGTAGGGGCTGGAGGAGGTTACAGAGGCAGGGAGTGTTTTAGGTTCTGGAGGATGTGACAGAGATAGGGAGGCTTGCAGGGGCTGGAAGAGGTTACAGAGGCAGGGAGTGTTTTAGGTTCTGGAGGATGTGACAGAGATAGGGAGGCTTGTAGGGTCTGGACGAGGTTACAGAGATAGGGAGGGTTGTAGGTGCTGGAGAAGGTTACAGACATAGGGAGATTTGTAGGGGCTCGAGGTGATTACAGAGATCCGGAGGGTTGTAGTGAGTGGAGGAGGTTGCAGAGATAGGGAGCGTTGAAGGGAATGGAGGAGGTTACAGAGAGAGGGAGGGGTGCATGTTCTGGGGGATGTTACAGAGATAGGGTGGATTGTAGGGGCTGGAGTTGACTCCAGAGACAGGTAGGTGTGTAGGGGCTTGAGGTAGTTAAAGAGATAGGGAGGCGTGTAGGTGGCTGGAGTTATTTACAGAGAGACGGAGGGGTGTAAGGGCCGGAGGAGTTTACAGGGATAGGGTGCTGTGTAGGTGCTGGAGTATTTTACAGAGATAAGGAGGGGTGTAGGGGCTGGCGGAGGTTACAGAGATAGCGATGGTTGTAGGGGCTTGTTGAGGTTGTAGGGACTGGAGGGGGAAACAGATTTAGGGAGGGCTGTAGGGGCTGGAGGAGGTTACAGAGATAGGGAGGGTTGTAGAGTTTGGAGGAGGGTACAGAGATAGGAAGTTTTGTAGTGAGTGGAGAAGGTTACATAGATAGGGAGGGGTGTAGGTGGCTGGACATGGTTACAGAAATAGCAGGGTATGTAGGGGCTGGAGGAGGTTACTGAGATAGGGAGATTTGTAGGCGCTGGAGGAGGTTACCGAGTTCGATAGGGTTGTAGGAGCTCGTGGACGTTACAAAGATAAGGTGGGGTGTAGGGGCTGGAGGACGTAACAGAGATAGGGAGGGTTGTCATTGCTGGGAGAGCTTACTGCGATTGGGAGGATTGCAGGGCCTGGAGAAGGTTACAGAGATAGATAGGGTTATAGATGGGGTGTAGTGTCTGGAGGAGGTTAGAGAGATAGGGAGTGGTGTAGGGGCTTGAGGAGGTTACAGAGATAGTGAGGCTTGTAGGGGCTGGAGGAGGGTACAATGTTAGGAAGTTTTGTAGTGAGTGGAGAAGGTTACATAGATAGGGAGAGGTGTAGAGGCTGGCGGAGGTTACTGAGATCGGGAAGCGTGTAGGGGCTGCAGGAGTTTACAGAGATAGGGAGGGGTGTAGAGCCTGGAGGAGGTTACAGAGATAAGGAAGTGTGTAGGGGCTGGAGGAGTTTGCAGAGATTGGGAGGCGTGAAGGGGCTGGAGGAGGTTACAGAGATAGGGAGGGGTGTTGAGGCTGGAGGTAGTTACAGAGATAAGGAGGTGTGTAGGGGCTGGAGGAATTTGCAGAGATTGGGAGGCGTGGAGGAGTGGCTGGAGGAGGATACAGAGATAGGGAGCGTTGTAGGTGCTGGAGGAGGTTACAACTATATTGAATATTGTAGGGAGTTGAGGAGTTTTCAGAGATAGGGCAGGTTGTAGTGACTGGAGGATGTTACAGAGATGGGGGTGTGTAGCGTCTGGAGGAGGTTAGAGAGATAAGGAGTGGTGTAGGGATTGGAGGTGGTTAGACATGGGGAGGGGTTTAAGGGCTGGAGGAGGTTACAGAGATACGTTGGGTTGTATTTGGCTGGAGGAGGTTACAGAATTAGGGAGGGGTGTAGGGGCTGAAGGAGGTTACAGAGATAGGGAGGGGCGTAGGGGCTGGAGGAGGTTACAGAGATAGGGAGGGGTGTAGGGGCTGGAGGAGGTTACAGATATAAGGAGGGCTTTAGGGCCTGGAGGAGCTTACAGAGATAGGGATGCGTGTAGGGGCTGGAGGAGTTTACAGAGGTAGGGAGGGGTGTAGGGACTGGAGGAGGTTACAGAGATAGGTAGGGTTGTATTTGGCTGGAGAAGGTTACAGAGAAAGGGAGGGGTGTAGAGGCTGGAGGAGGTTACAGAGATAGGGAGGGGTGTTGAGGCTGGAGGTAGTTACAGAGATAAGGAGGTGTGTAGGGGCTGGAGGAATTTGCAGAGATTGGGAGGCGTGGAGGAGTGGCTGGAGGAGGATACAGAGATAGGGAGCGTTGTAGGTGCTGGAGGAGGTTACAACTATATTGAATATTGTAGGGAGTTGAGGAGTTTTCAGAGATAGGGCAGGTTGTTGTGACTGGAGGATGTTACAGAGATGGGGGTGTGTAGCGTCTGGAGGAGGTTAGAGAGTTAAGGACTGGTGTAGGGATTGGAGGTGGTTAGACATGGGGAGGGGTTTAGGGGCTGGAGGAGGTTACAGAGATAGGGAGGGGTGTAGGGACTGGAGGAGGTTACAGAGATAGGTAGGGTTGTATTTGGCTGGAGGAGGTTACAGAATTAGGGAGGGGTGTAGGGGCTGAAGGAGGTTACAGAGATAGGGAGGGGTGTAGGGGCTGGAGGAGGTTACAGAATTAGGGAGGGGTGTATGGGCTGGAGGAGGTTACATAGATAGCGAGGGCTGCAGCTGCTGGAGGATGTTACAGAGATAGGGAAGGGTGTAGGGGCTGGAGGAGGTTACAGAGATAGGGAGTTTTGTAGGGGCTGGAGGAGGTTACAGAGATAGGGAGTTTTGTAGGGGCTGGAGCTGGTTTCACGGATAGGGAGGTTTTTTGACGTTGGAGGAGGTTATAGAGATAGGAAAGGGTGTCGGTACTGGAAGATGTTACAGAGATAGGGAAGGGTGTAGGTGCTGGAGGAGGTTACAGAGATAGGGACGGTTCTAGGTGCTGGAGGAGGTTACTGAGATAGGGAGTGTTTTAGTGAGTAGAGGAGGTTACAGAGATTGGGAGCTGTGTAGAGGCCGGTGGAGGTTCCAGAGATAGCGATGGCTGTAGGGGCTGGATGAGGTTACAGAGTTAGGGAGGGTTGTAGGGGCTGGAGGAGGTTACAGAGATAGGGAGGAGTGTAGAGGCTGGACGTGGTTACAAAGATAGGGAGGGTTGTAGGGGCTGGAGGAGGTTGCAGAGATAGGGAGGAGTGTAGAGGCTGGACGTGGTTACAAAGTTAGGGAGGGTTGTAGGGGCTAGAGATGCTTACAGAGATAGGTAGGTTTGTAGGGGCTGGAGGAGGTTGCAGAGATAGGGAGGGGTGTAGGGGCTGGAGGAGGTTGCAGAGATAGGGAGGGGTGTAGGGGCTGGAGGAGGTTGCAGAGATAGGGAGGGGTGTAGGGGCTGGAGGAGGTTGCAGAGATAGGGAGGGGTGTAGGGGCTGGAGGAGGTTGCAGAGTTAGGGAGGGATGTAGTGGCTGGAGCAGGTTACAGAGATAGGGAACGTTGTAGATGGTTGCAGGTGGTTACAGAAATAGGGAGGGATGTATTTGCTGGAGGAGGTTGCAGAGATCGGGAGGGGTGTAGGGGCTTGAGTAGATTAAAGAGATTGGGAGGGGTGGAGGGGCTGGATGAGTTTGCAGAGCTAGGGAGGGGTGTAGGGTCTGGAGGAATTTACAGAGATCGGGAGGGGTGTAAGTGTAGGAGGCGGTTATAGAGATAGTGAGGTGTGTAGGTGCTGGAGGAGGTTACAGAGATATCGGAGGGTTATAGGGGCTGGGAGGTTAGAGGATTAGGGAGGGTTGCAGGTGCTGGAGGATGTGACAGAGATGGGGAGTGTTATAGAGGCTTGAGGAGGTTACAGAGATAGGGACAGATATAGTGACTGGAGGAGTTTACAATGATAGGGGGTGTAGGGGGCTGGAGGAGGTAACAGAGATAGGTAGAGGTGAAGAGGCTGGAGTAGGTTACAGAGATAGGGAGGGTTTTAGGGGCTGGAGGATTTGACCGAGATAGGGAGGGTTTTGTAAGGAGTGCAGGAGGTTAGATGGTGAGGGGTATAGGGGCTGGAGGAGGTTACAGAGATAGTAGGGTTGTAGGGGCTGGAGGAGGTTACAGAGGCAGGGAGTGTTTTAGGTTCTGGAGGATGTGACAGAGATAGGGAGGCTTGTAGGGGCTGGAGGAGGTTACAGAGATAGTAGGGTTGTAGGGGCTGGAGGAGGTTCCAGAGGCAGGGAGTGTTTTAGGTTCTGGAGGATGTGAGAGTTAGGGAAGCTTGTAGGGGCTGGAGGAGGTTACAGAGATAGGGAGGGTTGTAGGGCTGGAGGAGGTTACAGAGATAGTAGGGTTGTAGGGGCTGGAGGAGGTTACAGAGGCAGGGAGTGTTTTAGGTTCTGGAGGATGTGAGAGATAGGGAGGGTTGTAGGTGCTGGAGGAGGTTACAGACATAGGGAAGTTTGTAGGGGCTCGAGGTGATTATAGAGATACGGAGGGTTGTAGTGAGTGGAGGTTGCAGAGATAGGGAGCGTTGAACGGAGTGGAGGAGGTTACAGAGATAGGGAGGGGTGCATGTTCTGGGGGATGTTACAGAGATAGGGTGGATTGTAGGGGCTGGAGTTGACTCCAGAGACAGGTAGGTGTGTAGGGGCCTGAGGTAGTTAAAGAGATAGGGAGGAGTGTAGGTGGCTGGAGTTATTTACAGAGAGACGGAGCAGTGTAAGGGTCGGAGGAGTTTACAGGGATAGAGTGCGGTGTAGGTGCTGGAGTATGTTACACAGATAAGGAGGGGCGTAGGGGCTGGCGGAGGTTACAGATATAGGGACGTTTTTTAGAGGCTGTGGGAAATTACAGAGATAGCGATGGTTGTAGGGGCTTGTTGAGGTTACAGATATAGGAGAGATGTAGGGACTGGAGGGGGAAACAGTTTTAGGGAGGGCTGGAGGGGCTGGAGGAGGTTACAGAGATAGGGAGGGATGTAGGGGCTGAAGGAGGTTACAGAGATAGGGAGGGATGTAGGGGCAGGAGGAGGTTACAGATAGGGAGGGATGTAGGGGTTGGAGGAGGTTACAGAGATAGGGAGGGTTGTAGGAGCTGGAGGAGGTTACAGAGATAGGGATGGGTGTAGGGGCTGGAGGAGGTTACAGAGATAGGGAGGGTTGTATTGGCTGGTGGAGGTTACAGAGATAGGGAGGGGTTTAGGGGCTGCAGGATTTTACAGAGATAGGGAGGGGTGTAGGGGTTGGAGCAGGTTACAGAGTTAGGGAAGTGTGTAGGGGCTGAAGAAGGTTACAGAGATAGGGAGCGCTGTAGGGGCTGGAGGAGGTTACAAAGATAGGGGTGGGCGGAGGGGCTGGTGGATGTTACAGAGATAGGGAGGAATGAGAGGCTGGAGGGTGTTACAGAGATAGTGAGGGAGTTATAGTGATAATTAGCGGTGTTGGTCTGGAGGATGTTACAGATAGTGAGGGGTGTACGGGCATGAGGAGTTAAAAAGAGTTAGGGAAGGGTGTAGGGGCTGGAGGAATTTACAGAGATAGGGAGGATTGTAGAGGCTGGAGGAGGTTACAGAGATAGGGTGGGGTGTAGTGATTGGAGGAGGTTACAGATTTAGGGAGGGGTGTAGGGGCTGGAGGAGTTGACAATGATAGGGAGGGGTTTAGGGGGCTGGAGGATGTAACAGAGATAGGGAGGATTTTATGGACTGGAGGAGTTGACAGAGATAGGTAGGGGTGCAGGTGCCGGAGGAGGTTACAGAGATATGGATCGGTTTAAGGGCTGGAGTTGGTAACGGAAATAGGGATGGGTTTAGAGGGCTGGAGGAGGCGACAGATATCGGAAGGTTTGTAGGGGCTGGAGGAGGTTACAGACATAGAGAGGTTTTTAATGAGTGGAACAGTTTACATTGATGGGGAGTGGTATAGTGGCTGGAGTTTACAGAGACTGGGAGGGGTGTAATGAGTGGAGCTGTTTACAGAGATTGGGAGGGTTGAAATGAGTGGAGGAGGATACAGAGATAGTGAGGGATTTAAGGGCTGGAGGAGGTTACAGAGATAGGGAGGTTTGTAGGGGCTGGAGGGTTTACAGTTATAGGGAGGTGTGTAGGGGCTGGAGGAGGTTACAGAGATAGGGAGGGGTGTAGCGGCCGGAGGAGTTTACAGACAAGGGGAGGTTTGTAGGGGCTCGAGGTGATTAGAGTTACGGAGGGTTGTAGTGAGTGGAGGAGGTTACAGAGATATGGAGCGTTGAAGGGAGTGGAGGAGGTTACAGAGATAGGGAGGGGTGCATGGTCTGGAGGAGGTTACAGAGATCAGGAGGGGTGCATGGTCTGGAGGTGGCTCCAGAGATAGGGAGGGGTGTAGTTGCTTGAGGTCATTAAAGAGATAGGGAGGGGTGTAGGTTGCTGGTTATTTACAGAGAGACGGAGGGTTGTAAGGTCTGGAGGAGGTTACAGAGATAGGGAGATCTGTAGATGGATGGAGATGGTTTCAGAGATAGGGAGGTATGTAGGGGCTGGAAGAGTTTAGAGGGATAGAGAGGGGTTTGGGGGCTGAAGGCGGTTACAGAGATAGGGAAGGTTGTCGGTGCTGGAGGAGTTTACAGAGATAGGGAGGGGTGTAAGAGCCGGAGGAGTTTACAGGGATGGGGAGCGGTGTAGGTGCTGGAGAAGGTTACCGAGATAGGGAGGGGCGTAGGGGCTGGTGGAGTTTACAGAGATAGGGACGTTTTCTAGGGGCTGTGGGAGATTACAGAGATAGCAATGGCTATAGGGGCTGGATGAGGATACAGAGATAGGGAGGTGTGTAGGGACTGGGGGAGGTTACAGAGATAGGGAGGTGTGTAGAGGCTTGAGGAGGTTACAGAGATAGGGACGGATATAGTGACTGGAGGAGTTTACAGTGATGGGGGGGGTGTAGGGGGCTGGAGGAGGTAACAGAGATAGGTAGTGGTGATGAGGCTGGAGAAGGTTACAGAGATAGGGAGGGTTTTAGGGGCTGGAGGAGTTGACCGAGATAGGGAGGGTTGTAGATGCCGGAGGAGGTAACAGAGATAGGGATGGGTGTAGGGGCTGGAGGAGGTTACAGAGATAGGGAGGGGTGTAGGATCTGGACGAGGTTACAGAGAGAGGGAGGTTTGTAGGGGCTGGACGGGCTTACAGAGATAGGGAGGTTTGTAAGGAGTGGAGGAGGTTACATAGATGGTGAGGGGTATAGGGGCTGGAGGAGGTTACAGAGATAGTAGGGTTGTAGGGGCTGGAGGAGGTTACAGAGATAGGGAGGCTTGTAGGGGCTGGAGGAGGTTACAGAGATAGGGAGGCTTGTAGGGGCTGGAGGAGGTTACAGAGATAGGGAGGGTTGTAGGTGCTGGAGGACATTACAGACATAGGGAAGTTTGTAGGGGCTCGAGGTGATTATAGAGATACGGAGGGTTGTAGTGAGTGGAGGAGGTTGCAGAGATAGGGAGCATCGAAGGGAGTGGAGGAGGTTACAGAGATAGGGAGGGGTGCATGTTCTGGAGGAGGTTACAGAGATAGGGAGGGATGTAGGGGCTGAAGTAGTTTACAGAGATAGGGAGGGCTGAAGGTGCTGGAGGCGGTTAGAGAGATAGGGAGGTTTGTAGTGAGTGGAGGAGTTTACAATGATGGGGGGGTGTAGGGGGCTGGAGGAGGTAACAGAGATAGGTAGAGGTGAAGAGGCTGGAGAAGGTTACAGAGATAGGGAGGGTTTTAGGGGCTGGAGGACTTGACCGAGATAGGGAGGGTTGTAGATGCCGGAGGAGGTAACAGAGATAGGGATGGGTGTAGGGGCTGGAGGAAGTTACAGAGATAGGGAGGGGTGTAGGGTCGGGAAGAAGTTACAGAGAGAAGGAGGTTTGTAGTGGCTGGAGGGGCTTACAGAGATAGGGAGGTTTGTAAGGAGTGGAGGAGGTTACATAGATGGTGAGGGGTATAGGGGCTGGAGGAGGTTACAGAGATAGTAGGGTTATAGGGGCTGGAGGAGGTTACAGAGGCAGGGAGTAGTGTTGGAGTTGGAGGCGGATACAGAGATTGGGAGGTTCGTAGTTGTCTGGAGGTGGTTACAGAGATAGGGAGGAATGTAGGGGCTGGAGGCGGTTATAGAGATTGGGAGAGGAGTAGGCGGCTGGAGGATGCTAGAGGGGGTTACAGAGATCGGGAGGGTTCTAGGGGCTGGAGGGGTTTACAGAGATAGGAATTGTTGTAGGGGCTGGAGGAGGTTACAGAGATAGGGCGGGTTGTAGGGTTTGGGGGATGCAACAGAGATTGGAATGATTGTAGGTGCTGTAGTACATTACAGAGATCGGGAGGCTTGTAGGGGCTGGTGGAGGTTACAGAGATAGGGAGGGTTGTAGGTGCTGGAGGAGGTTACAGACATAGGGAAGTTTGTAGGGGCTCGAGGTGATTATAGAAATACGGAGGGTTGTAGTGAGTGGAGGAGGTTGCAGAGATAGGGAGCATCGAAGGGAGTGGAGGAGGTTACAGAGATAGGGAGGGATGCATGTTCTGGAGGAGGTTACAGAGATAGGGTGGATTGTAGGGGCTGGAGGTGACTCCAGAGACAGGTAGGTGTGTAGGGGCTTGAGGTAGTTAAAGAGATAGGGAGGGTTGTAAGTGGCTGGAGTTATTTACAGAGAGACGGAGGTGTTTAAGGGCCGGAGGAGTTTACAGGGATAGGGAGCGGTGTAGGTGCTGGAGTAGGTTACACAGATAAGAAGGTGCGTAGGGGCTGGCAGAGGTTACAGATATAGGGACGTTTTTTAGGGGCTGTGGGAGATTACAGAGATAGCGATGGTTGTAGGGGCTTGTTGAGGTTACAGAGATAGGCCAGATGTGGGGACTGGAGGGGGAAACAGATTTAGGCAGGGCTGTAGGGGCTGGAGGAGGTTACAGAGATAGGGAGGGTTGTAGGGGCTGGAGGAGGTTACAGAGATAGGGAGGGGTGTAGGGGCTGAAGGAGGTTACAGAGATAGGGATTGTTGTAGTGGCTGGGGTGGGTTACAGAAACCAGGAGGTCGTAGTTTTTGGGGGATTTAACAGAGATTGGAATGTTTGTAGGTGCTGTAGTACGTCACAGAGATCGGGAGGGTTGTATGAGCTGGAGGAATTTACAGAGATAGGGAGGGTGGTAGGTGCTGGAGGAGGTTTACAGAGATAGGGAGGCTAGCAGTGAGTGGAGGAGGTTACATATATAGGGAGTGGTGTAGTGTCTGGAGGATGTTACAAAGATAGGGACGGGTGTAGGGGCTGGAGGTGGTTACAGAGATATCGGAGGGTTATAGGGGTTGGAGGAGGTTACAGATTTAGGGAGGAGGTTACAGAGTTAGGGAGGTTTATAATTAGTGGTGGAGGTTACTGAGATAGGGTGGGTTGAAGGGAGTAGAGGAGGTTAAAGAGATAGGGATGGGTGTAAAGGCTGGAGGAGGTTACAGAGATAGAGAGGTTAGTAGGGACTGGAGGGGGATACAGATTTAGGGAGGGCTGTAGTGGCTGGAGGAGGTTACAGAGATAGGGAAGGCTGAAGTTGCTGGAGGAGGTTAGAGAGATAGGGAGGGTTGTAGTGAGTGGAGGAGGATACTGAAATAGGGAGGGGTGTAAGGGCTGGAGGAGGTTACAGAGATAGGGAGGAGTGTAGTGGCTGGAGGTGGTTACAGAGAGAGGGAGGGTTGTTTGGGCTGGAGGAGTTTACAGAGATAGGGTGGGTTGTGTGAATGGAGGAGGTTACAGAAATTGGGAGGGTTGAAGGGAGTGGAGGAGGTTACAGAGATAGTGAGGGATGTAAGGGCTGGAGGAGGTTTCAGAGATAGGGAAAGTTGTAGGGGCTGGAGGTGTTACAGAGATAGGGAGGGGTGTAGGGGCTGGAGGAGTTTACAGAGATAGGAATTGTTGTAGGGGCTGGAGGAGGTTACAGAGATAGGGCGGGTTGTAGGGTTTGGGGGATGCAACAGAGATTGGAATGATTGTAGGTGCTGTAGTACATTACAGAGATAGGGAGGCTTGTAGGGGCTGGTGGAGGTTACAGAGATAGGGAGGGTTGTAGGTGCTGGAGGAGGTTACAGACATAGGGAAGTTTGTAGGGGCTCGAGGTGATTATAGAGATACGGAGGGTTGTAATGAGGCTTGTAGGGGCTGGAGGAATTTACAGAGATAGGGAGGTTGGTAGGTGCTGGAGGAGATTAGAGAGTTAGGGAGGGGTCTAGGCACTGGAGGAGGTTACAGAGTTAGAGAGGGGTGCAGGGTCTTGAAGAGTTTACGGAGATAGGGATATTTGTATGGGCTGTAGTACTTTACAGAGATATGGAGAGTTGTAGGGACTGGAGGTGTTTACAGAAATAGGGAGAGTTGTAGGGGCTCGAGAAGGTTACAGAGATAGTGAGGCTTGTAGTGAGTGGAGGAGGTTACAGATTTAGGGAGGGGTGTTGTGGCTAGTGCAGGTTACAAAGATAGGGAGGGGTGTAGGTGCTGGAGATGGTTACAGAGATAGAGTGGGTTGTAGGGGCTGGAGGATGTTACAGAGATAGGGAGGTTTGTAGTTGCTGGAGGAGGTTACAGAGATAGGGTGGCTTGTAGTGAGTGGATGAGGTTACAGATTTAGGGAGGAGAGTAGCGGCTGGAGGAGGTTAAAGATATTGGGAGGCATGTAGGCTTTGGGGGATGTTACAGAGATAAGAAGTTTTCTGGGGACTTTAGTACATTACAGAGATAGGGAGGGTTGTACGGGCTGGTGGTGTTTACAGTGTTTGTTGTAGGGCTGGAGGAGGTTACAGAGATAGGGAGGCTAGTAGTGAGTGGAGGAGGTTACAGAGATAGGGAGTGGTGTAGTGTCTGGAGAATGTTACAAAGATAGGGACGGATGTAGGGGCTGGAGATGGTTACAGAGATAGGGATGGTTGTAGGGGTTGGAGGAGGTTACAGATTTAGGGAGGAGATTACAGAGTTAGGGAGGTTTATAATTAGTGGTGGAGGTTACTGAGATAGGGTGGGTTGAAGGGAGTAGAGGAGGTTAAAGAGTTAGGGATGGGTGTAGGGGCTGGAAGAGGTTACAGAGATAGGGAGGGTAGTAGGGACTTGAGGGGGATACAGATTTAGGGAGGGCTGTAGGATCTGGAGGAGGTTACAGTGATAGGGAGGGTTGTAGTGAGTGAAGGAGGATACTGAAATAAGCAGGAGTGTAAGGGCTGGAGGTGGTTACAGAGAGAGGGAGGGTTGTATGGGCTGGAGGAGTTTACAGAGATAGGGAGGGTTGTAGTGAATGGAGGAGGTTACAGAGGTAGGGTTGAAGGGGCTGGAGGAGGTTACAGAGATAGTGAGGGATGTAAGGGCTGGAGGAGGTTTCAGAAATAGTGAGGGATGTAAGGGCTGGAGGAGGTTTCAGAAATAGGGAAAGTTGTAGGGTCTGGAGGAGGTTACAGAGATAGGGAGGTTTGAAGGGGCTGGAGGAGGTTACAGAGGTTACAGGCTTTGGGGGATGTTACCGAGATAAGAAGGTTTGTGGGGACTTTAGTATATTACAGAGATAGGGAGGGTTGTACGGGCTGGTGGTGTTTACAGTGTTTGGAGTGTTGTAGGGCTAGAGGAGTTTACAGAGATAGGGAGGGTTGTAGGGTTTGGGGGATGCAAAAGAGATTGGAATGTTTGTAGGTGCTGTAGTATGTTACAGAGACAGGGAGGATTGTAGGGGCTGGAGGAATTTACAGAGATAGGGAGGTTGGTAGGTGCTGGAGGAGGTTACAGAGTTAGGGAGGGGTCTAGGCACTGGAGGAGGTTACAGAGTTAGAGAGGGGTGTAGGGTCTTGAGGAGTTTACGGAGAGAGGGATATTTGTACGGGCTGTAGTACTTTACAGAGATATGGAGAGTTGTAGGGACTGGAGGTGTTTACAGAAATAGGGAGGGTTGTAGGGTCTCGAGGAGGTTGCAGAGATATTGAGGCTTGTAGTGAGTGGAGGAGGTTACAGATTTAGGGAGGGGTGTTGTGGCTAGAGCAGGTTACAAAGATAGGGAGGGGTGTAGGCGCTGGAGATGGTTAGAGAGATAGAGTGGGTTGTAGGGGCTGGAGGATGTTACAGAGATAGGGAGGTTTGTAGTTGCTGGAGGAGGTTACAGAGATAGGGTGGCTTGTAGTGAGTGGATGAGGTTACAGATTTAGGGAGGAGAGTAGCGGCTGGAGGAGGTTAAAGATATTGGGAGGTTTGTAGGCTTTGGGGGATGTTACAGAGATAAGGTTTATGGGGACTTTAGTACATGACAGAGATAGGGAGGGTTGTACGGGCTGGTGGTGTTTATAGTGTTTGGAGTGTTGTAGGGCTGGAGAAGGTTACAGAGATAGGGAGGCTAGTAATGAGTGGAGGAGGTTACATATTTAGGGAGTGGTGTAGTGTCTGGAGGATGTTACAAAGATAGGGACGGGTGTAGGGGCTGGAGATGGTTACAGAGATAGGGATGGTTGTAGGGGTTGGAGGAGGTTACAAATATAGGGGTGGGGGGAGGGCCTGGAGGAGGTTACAGAGATAGGGAGGAATGAAAGGCTGGAGGGATTTACAGAGATAGGGAGGGAGTTATAGAGATAATAAACGGTGTACGGCTGGAGGAGGTTACAGATAGGGAGGGGTGTAGGGGCTGGAGGAATTTACAGAGATAGGGAGGGTTGTAGGGGATAAGGAGGTTACAGAGATAGGGAGGGGTGTAGGGGCTTGAGGAGGTTTCAGAGATAGGGAGGGGTGTAGGGGCTGGAGGAGTTTACAGAGATAGGGAGGGTAGTAGGGGATGAAGGAGGTTACAGAGATAGGGAGGGGTGTAGGGGCTTGAGGAGGTTTCAGAGAAAAGGAGGGGTGTAGGGGCTGGAGGAGTTTACAGAGATAGGGAGGGATATAGAGGCTGGAGGAGTTTACAGAGATAGGGAGGGGTGTAGTGGCTGGAGGAGGTTACAGAGATAGGGAGGATTGTAGGGACTGGTGGAGGTTACAGAAATAGGGAGGGGTGTAGGGGGCGGAGAAGTTTACAGAGATAGGGAGGGGTGTAGGAGCCGGAGGAGATTACACAGACAGGGAGGGGTGTAGGGGCTGGAAGAGGTTACAGAGATAGGGAGGGGTGTAGGGGCTGGAGGAGGTTACAGAGATACGGAGGTGTGTAGGGGTTGGAGGAAGTTACAAGGATAAGGAGGAGTGTAGTGACTGGAGGTGGTTACAGAGATAGGGGGAGGTGTAGTGGCTGGAGGAAGTTACAGAGATAGGGAGGGTTGTAGGTGCTGGAGGAGGTTACAGAGATAGGGAGCAAGGAGAGGCTGGAGCAGGTTACAGAGATACAGAGGGGTGTCGGGGTTGGAGGAGGTTACTGAGATAGGGAGGGGTCTAGGGACTGGAGGAGGTTACAGAGATAGGGAGGGGTGTAGGAGCTGGAGGTGGTTACAGAGATAGGGAGGGATGAGAGGCTGGAGGGGGTTACAGAGTTAGGGAGGGGTGTAGGGGCTGGAGGAGGTTACAGATATAGGGAGGGGTGTACGGGCTGGAGGAGGTTACAGAGATAGGGAGGGATGGGAGGCTGGTGCGGGTTACAGAGATGGGGAGGCATTTACAGAGATGGGGGGGTGAGAAGCTAGAGTAGGATACACAGATCGGGAGGAGTTTAGGGACTGGAGGAGGTTACAGAGATAGGGGTAGGTGTAGGGGCTGGAGGAGGTTACAGAGATAGTGAGGGTGTAGGGCTGGAGGAAGTTACAGAGATAGGGAGGGGTGTAGGGGCTGGAGGAGGTTACAGGGATAGGGTGCGATGAGAGGCTGGAGGGGGTTACAGAGATAGGGTATGTTGTAGGGCTGGAGGAGTTTACAGAGATAGAGATAGGTGTAGGGGCTGGAGGAGGTTACAGAGATAGGGAGGGATGGAGGCTGGTGCGGGTTACAGTGATGGTGCGGGAGTTACAGAGAATGGGGGGTGAGAGTCTGGAGGGTTTTTCAGAGATAGGGTGGGAGTTATAGAGATAATAAGCAGTGTAGGGCTGGAGGAGGTTACAGATAGGGAGGGGTGTACGGGCATGAGGAGGTTACAGAGATAGGGAAGGGTGTAGGGGCTGGAGAAATTTACAGAGATAGGGAGGGTTGTAGGGGCTGGAGGAGGTTACAGAGATACGGAGGGGTGTAGGGGCTGGAGGAGGTTACAGAGATAGGGAGGGGTGTAGGGGCCGGAGAAGTTTACAGAGATAGGGAGTTTTGTAGGAGCCGGAGGAGATTACACAGACAGGGAGGGGTGTAGGGGCTGGAGGAGGTTACAGAGATAGGGAGGGGTGTAGGGGCTTGACTAGTTTACAGAGATAGGGAGGGTTGTAGGGTCTTTAGGAGGTTACGGAGATAGGGAGGGTTCTGGGACTGGAGGAGGTTACGGAGATAGGGAGGGGTGCAGGGGCTGGAGGAGGTTACAGAGATTGGGACGGGTGTAGGTGCTGGATTTGGTTACAGAGATAGGGAGGAATGAGAGGCTGGAGTGGGTTACAGAGATAAGGAGGGGTGTAGGGGCTGGAGGATGTTACAGAGAAAGGGAGGGGTGTAGGAGCTGGAGGTGGTTACAGAGATAGGGAGGGGTGTAGGGTCTGGAGGTGGTTACAGAGATAGGGAGGGAGTTACAGAGGTAAGAAAGGGTGTTGGGCTGGAGGAGGTTACAGAGTTTGGGCGGGAGTTACAGATATAGGGAGCGGTGAGAGGCTGGAGACCGTTACAGAGATAGGGAGGGGTGTAGGTTCCGTAGGAGGTTACAGAGATCGTGAGGGTGGAGGGGCTGGTGGAGGTTACAAAGATAGGGAGGGGTCTAGGGGCTGGTGGAGGTTACAAAGATGGGGGTGGGGGGAGGGCCTGGAGGAGGTTACAGAGTTAGGGAAGAATGAGAGGCTGGAGGGTTTTACAGAGATAGGGAGGGAGTTATAGAGATAATAAGCGGTGTAGGGCTGGAGGAGGTTACAGATAGGGAGGGGTGTGTGCGTATGAGGAGGTTACAGAGATAGGGAGGGGTGTAGAGGCTGGAGGAGTTTACAGAGATAGGGAGGGGTGTAGGGGCTGAAGGAGGTTACAGAGATAGGGATTGTTGTAGGGGCTGGGGTGGGTTACAGAGACCAGGAGGTCGTAGTTTTTGGGGGATTTAACAGAGATTGGAATGTTTGTAGGTGCTGTAGTACGTCACAGAGATAGGGAGGGTTGTACGAGCTGGAGGAATTTACAGAGATAGGGAGGGTGGTAGGTGCTGGAGGAGGTTTACAGAGATAGGGAGGGTTGTAGGGTTTGGGGGATGTAACAGAGATAGAAATGTTTGTAGGTACTGTAGTACGTTTTAGGGGGCTGGAGGAGGTTACAGAGATAGGGAGTGGTGTTGGGGTTGGAGGTGGATACAGAGATTGGGAGGTTCGTAGTTATCTGGAGGTGGTTACAGAGATAAGGAGGAATGTAGGGGCTGGAGGCGGTTATAGAGATTGGGAGAGGAGTAGGCGGCTGGAGGATGCAAGAGATAGGGAGGGCGGTCATGGTGGAGCAGGTTACAGAGATAGGGTGCGTTGCAGGGGCTGGATGAGGTTACAGAGATAGGGAAGGGTGTAGGGGCTGGAGGAGGTTACAGAGATAGGGAAGGTTGCAAAGGCTGGAGGGGGTTACAGAGTTAGGGAGGATTGTAGGGGCTGGAGGAGGTTACAGAAATAGGATGGCTTGTAGTGAGTGGATGAGGTTACAGATTTAGGGAGGAGAGTAGCGGCTGGAGGAGGTTAGAGAGATTGGGAGGGTTGTAGGCTTTGGGGGACATTACAGAGATCAAAAGGTTTGTGGGGACTTTAGTACATTACAAAGATAGGGAGGGTTGTACGGGCTGGTGGTGTTTACAGTGTTTGTTGTAGGGCTGGAGGAGGTTACAGAGATAGGGAGGCTAGTAGTGAGTGGAGGAGGTTACATATATAGGGAGTGGTGTAGTGTCTGGAGGATGTTACAAAGATAGGGACGGGTGTACGGGCATGAGGAGGTTACAGAGATAGGGAAGGGTGTAGGGGCTGGAGAAATTTACAGAGATAGGGAGGGTTGTAGGGGCTGGAGGAGGTTACAGAGATAGGGAGGGGTGTAGGGGCTGGAGGAGGTTACAGAGATAGGGAGGGGTGTAGGGGCCGGAGAAGTTTACAGAGGTAGGGAGTTTTGTAGGAGCCGTAGGAGATTACACAGACAGGGAGGGGTGTAGGGGCTGGAGGAGGTTACAGAGATAGGGAGGGGTGTAGGGGCTTGACTAGTTTACAGAGATAGGGAGGGGTGTAGGGTCTTGAGGATGTTACGGAGATAGGGAGGGTTGTAGGGACTGGAGGAGGTTACGGAGATAGGGAGGGGTGCAGAGGCTGGAGGAGGTTACAGAGATTGGGAGGGGTGTAGGTGCTGGATGTGGTTACAGAGATAGGGAGGAATGAGAGGCTGGAGTGGGTTACAGAGATAAGGAGGGGTGTAGGGGCTGGAGGATGTTACAGAGAAAGTGAGGGGTGTAGGAGCTGGAGGTGGTAACAGAGATAGGGAGGGGTGTAGGGTCTGGAGGTGGTTACAGAGATAGGGAGGGGTGTAGGGTCTGGAGGTGGTTACAGAGATAGGGAGGGGTGTAGGGTCTGGAGGTGGTTACAGAGATAGGGAGGGAGTTACAGAGGTAAGAAAGGGTGTTGGGCTGGAGGAGGTTACAGAGTTTGGGCGGGAGTTACAGATATAGGGAGCGGTGAGAGGCTGGAGACCGTTACAGAGATAGGGAGGGGTGTAGGTTCCGTAGGAGGTTACAGAGATAGTGAGGGTGGAGGGGCTGGTGGAGGTTACAAAGATAGGGAGGGGTAGAGGGGCTGGTGGAGGTTACAAAGATGGGGGTGGGGGGAGGGCCTGGAGGAGGTTACAGAGTTAGGGAAGAATGAGCGGCTGGAGGGTTTTACAGAGATAGGGAGGGAGTTATAGAGATAATAAGCGGTGTAGGGCTGGAGGAGGTTACAGATAGGGAGGGGTGTGTGCGTATGAGGAGGTTACAGAGATAGGGAGGGGTGTAGAGGCTGGAGGAGTTTACAGAGATAGGGAGGGGTGTAGGGGCTGAAGGAGGTTACAGAGATAGGGATTGTTGTAGGGGCTGGGGTGGGTTACAGAGACCAGGAGGTCGTAGTTTTTGGGGGATTTAACAGAGATTGGAATGTTTGTAGGTGCTGTAGTACGTCACAGAGATAGGGAGGGTTGTACGAGCTGGAGGAATTTACAGAGATATGGAGGGTGGTAGGTGCTGGAGGAGGTTTACAGAGATAGGGAGGGTTGTAGGGTTTGGGGGATGTAACAGAGATAGAAATGTTTGTAGGTACTGTAGTACGTTTTAGGGGGCTGGAGGAGGTTACAGAGATAGGGAGTGGTGTTGGGGTTGGAGGTGGATACAGAGATTGGGAGGTTCGTAGTTATCTGGAGGTGGTTACAGAGATAAGGAGGAATGTAGGGGCTGGAGGCGGTTATAGAGATTGGGAGAGGAGTAGGCGGCTGGAGGATGCTAGAGATAGGGAGGGCGGTCATGGTGGAGCAGGTTACAGAGATAGGGTGCGTTGCAGGGGCTGGATGAGGTTACAGAGATAGGGAAGGGTGTAGGGGCTGGAGGAGGTTACAGAGATAGGGAAGGTTGCAAAGGCTGGAGGGGGTTACAGAGTTAGGGAGGATTGTAGGGGCTGGAGGAGGTTACAGAAATAGGATGGCTTGTAGTGAGTGGATGAGGTTACAGATTTAAGGAGGAGAGTAGCGGCTGGAGGAGGTTAGAGAGATTGGGAGGGTTGTAGGCTTTGGGGGACATTACAGAGATAAAAAGGTTTGTGGGGACTTTAGTACATTACAAAGATAGGGAGGGTTGTACGGGCTGGTGGTGTTTACAGTGTTTGTTGTAGGGCTGGAGGAGGTTACAGAGATAGGGAGGCTAGTAGTGAGTGGAGGAGATTACATATATAGGGAGTGGTGTAGTGTCTGGAGGATGTTACAAAGATAGGGACGGGTGTAGGGGCTGGAGGTGGTTACAGAGATATCGGAGGGTTATAGGGGTTGGAGGAGGTTACAGATTTAGGGAGGAGGTTACAGAGTTAGGGAGGTTTATAATTAGTGGTGGAGGTTACTGAGATAGGGTGGGTTGAAGGGAGTAGAGGAGGTTAAAGAGATAGGGATGGGTGTAAAGGCTGGAGGAGGTTACAGAGATAGGGAGGTTAGTAGGGACTGGAGGGGGATACAGATTTAGGGAGGGCTGTAGTGGCTGGAGGAGGTTACAGAGATAGGGAAGGCTGAAGTTGCTGGAGGAGGTTAGAGAGATAGGGAGGGTTGTAGTGAGTGGAGGAGGATACTGAAATAGGGAGGGGTGTAAGGGCTGGAGGAGGTTACAGAGATAGGGAGGAGTGTAGTGGCTGGAGGTGGTTACAGAGAGAGGGAGGGTTGTTTGGGCTGGAGGAGTTTACAGAGATAGGGTGGGTTGTGTGAATGGAGGAGGTTACAGAGATTGGGAGGGTTGAAGGGAGTGGAGGAGGTTACAGAGATAGTGAGGGATGTAAGGGCTGGAGGAGGTTTCAGAGATAGGGAAAGTTGTAGGGGCTGGAGGTGTTACAGAGATAGGGAGGGGTGTAGGGGCTGGAGGAGTTTACAGAGATAGGAATTGTTGTAGGGGCTGGAGGAGGTTACAGAGATAGGGCGGGTTGTAGGGTTTGGGGGATGCAACAGAGATTGGAATGATTGTAGGTGCTGTAGTACATTACAGAGATAGGGAGGCTTGTAGGGGCTGGTGGAGGTTACAGAGATAGGGAGGGTTGTAGGTGCTGGAGGAGGTTACAGACATAGGGAAGTTTGTAGGGGCTCGAGGTGATTATAGAGATACGGAGGGTTGTAATGAGGCTTGTAGGGGCTGGAGGAATTTACAGAGATAGGGAGGTTGGTAGGTGCTGGAGGAGATTAGAGAGTTAGGGAGGGGTCTAGGCACTGGAGGAGGTTACAGAGTTAGAGAGGGGTGCAGGGTCTTGAAGAGTTTACGGAGATAGGGATATTTGTATGGGCTGTAGTACTTTACAGAGATATGGAGAGTTGTAGGGACTGGAGGTGTTTACAGAAATAGGGAGGGCTGTAGGGGCTCGAGAAGGTTACAGAGATAGTGAGGCTTGTAGTGAGTGGAGGAGGTTACAGATTTAGGGAGGGGTGTTGTGGCTAGTGCAGGTTACAAAGATAGGGAGGGGTGTAGGTGCTGGAGATGGTTACAGAGATAGAGTGGGTTGTAGGGGCTGGAGGATGTTACAGAGATAGGGAGGTTTGTAGTTGCTGGAGGAGGTTACAGAGATAGGGTGGCTTGTAGTGAGTGGATGAGGTTACAGATTTAGGGAGGAGAGTAGCGGCTGGAGGAGGTTAAAGATATTGGGAGGCATGTAGGCTTTGGAGGATGTTACAGAGATAAGAAGTTTTCTGGGGACTTTAGTACATTACAGAGATAGGGAGGGTTGTACGGGCTGGTGCTGTTTACAGTGTTTGTTGTAGGGCTGGAGGAGGTTACAGAAATAGGGAGGCTAGTAGTGAGTGGCAGAGGTTACAGAGATAGGGAGTGGTGTAGTGTCTGGAGAATGTTACAAAGATAGGGACGGATGTAGGGGCTGGAGATGGTTACAGAGATAGGGATGGTTGTAGGGGTTGGAGGAGGTTACAGATTTAGGGAGGAGATTACAGAGTTAGGGAGGTTTATAATTAGTGGTGGAGGTTACTGAGATAGGGTGGGTTGAAGGGAATAGAGGAGGTTAAAGAGTTAGGGATGGTTGTAGGGGCTGGGGTGGGTTACAGAGACCAGGAGGTCGTAGTTTTTGTGGGATTTAACAGAGATTGGAATGTTTGTAGGTGCTGTAGTACGTCACAGAGATAGGGAGGGTTGTACGAGCTGGAGGAATTTACAGAGATATGGAGGGTGGTAGGTGCTGGAGGAGGTTTACAGAGATAGGGAGGGTTGTAGGGTTTGGGGGATGTAACAGAGATAGAAATGTTTGTAGGTACTGTAGTACGTTTTAGGGGGCTGGAGGAGGTTACAGAGATAGGGAGCAAGGAGAGGCTGGAGCAGGTTACAGAGATACAGAGGGGTGTCGGGGTTGGATGAGGTTACTGAGATAGGGAGGGGTTTAGGGACTGGAGGAGGTTACAGAGATAGGGAGGGGTGTAGGAGCTGGAGGTGGTTACAGAGATAGGGAGGGATGAGAGGCTGGAGGGGGTTACAGAGATAGGGAGGGGTGTAGGGTTTGGGGGATGTAACAGAGATAGAAATGTTTGTAGGTACTGTAGTACGTTTTAGGGGGCTGGAGGAGGTTACAGAGATAGGGAGTGGTGTTGGGGTTGGAGGTGGATACAGAGATTGGGAGGTTCGTAGTTATCTGGAGGTGGTTACAGAGATAAGGAGGAATGTAGGGGCTGGAGGCGGTTATAGAGATTGGGAGAGGAGTAGGCGGCTGGAGGATGCTAGAGATAGGGAGGGCGGTCATGGTGGAGCAGGTTACAGAGATAGGGTGGGTTGCAGGGGCTGGATGAGGTTACAGAGATAGGGAAGGGTGTAGGGGCTGGAGGAGGTTACAGAGATAGGGAAGGTTGCAAAGGCTGGAGGGGGTTACAGAGTTAGGGAGGATTGTAGGGGCTGGAGGAGGTTACAGAAATAGGATGGCTTGTAGTGAGTGGATGAGGTTACAGATTTAGGGAGGAGAGTAGCGGCTGGAGGAGGTTAGAGAGATTGGGAGGGTTGTAGGCTTTGGGGGACATTACAGAGATAAAAAGGTTTGTGGGGACTTTAGTACATTACAAAGATAGGGAGGGTTGTACGGGCTGGTGGTGTTTACAGTGTTTGTTGTAGGGCTGGAGGAGGTTACAGAGATAGGGAGGCTAGTAGTGAGTGGAGGAGGTTACATATATAGGGAGTGGTGTAGTGTCTGGAGGATGTTACAAAGATAGGGACGGGTGTAGGGGCTGGAGGTGGTTACAGAGATATCGGAGGGTTATAGGGGTTGGAGGAGGTTACAGATTTAGGGAGGAGGTTACAGAGTTAGGGAGGTTTATAATTAGTGGTGGAGGTTACTGAGATAGGGTGGGTTGAAGGGAGTAGAGGAGGTTAAAGAGATAGGGATGGGTGTAAAGGCTGGAGGAGGTTACAGAGAATGGGAGGTTAGTAGGGACTGGAGGGGGATACAGATTTAGGGAGGGCTGTAGTGGCTGGAGGAGGTTACAGAGATAGGGAAGGCTGAAGTTGCTGGAGGAGGTTAGAGAGATAGGGAGGGTTGTAGTGAGTGGAGGAGGATACTGAAATAGGGAGGGGTGTAGTGGCTGGAGGAGGTTACAGAGATAGGGAGGAGTGTAGTGGCTGGAGGTGGTTACAGAGAGAGGGAGGGTTGTGTGAATGGAGGAGGTTACAGAGATTGCGAGGGTTGAAGGGAGTGGAGGAGGTTACAGAGATAGTGAGGGATGTAAGGGCTGGAGGAGGTTTCAGAGATAGGGAAAGTTGTAGGGGCTGGAGGTGTTACAGAGATAGGGAGGGGTGTAGGGGCTGGAGGAGTTTACAGAGATAGGAATTGTTGTAGGGGCTGGAGGAGGTTACAGAGATAGGGCGGGTTGTAGGGTTTGGGAGATGCAACAGAGATTGGAATGATTGTAGGTGCTGTAGTACATTACAGAGATAGGGAGGCTTGTAGGGGCTGGTGGAGGTTACAGAGATAGGGAGGGTTGTAGGTGCTGGAGGAGGTTACAGACATAGGGAAGTTTGTAGGGGCTCGAGGTGATTATAGAGATACGGAGGGTTGTAATGAGGCTTGTAGGGGCTGGAGGAATTTACAGAGATAGGGAGGTTGGTAGGTGCTGGAGGAGATTAGAGAGTTAGGGAGGGGTCTAGGCACTGGAGGAGGTTACAGAGTTAGAGAGGGGTGCAGGGTCTTGAAGAGTTTACGGAGATAGGGATATTTGTATGGGCTGTAGTACTTTACAGAGATATGGAGAGTTGTAGGGACTGGAGGTGTTTACAGAAATAGGGAGGGTTGTAGGGGCTTGAGAAGGTTACAGAGATAGTGAGGCTTGTAGTGAGTGGAGGAGGTTACAGATTTAGGGAGGGGTGTTGTGGCTAGTGCAGGTTACAAAGATAGGGAGGGGTGTAGGTGCTGGAGATGGTTACAGAGATAGAGTGGGTTGTAGGGGCTGGAGGATGTTACAGAGATAGGGAGGTTTGTAGTTGCTGGAGGAGGTTACAGAGATAGGGTGGCTTGTAGTGAGTGGATGAGGTTACAGATTTAGGGAGGAGAGTAGCGGCTGGAGGAGGTTAAAGATATTGGGAGGGTTGTAGGCTTTGGGGGATGTTACAGAGATAAGAAGTTTTCTGGGGACTTTAGTACATTACAGAGATAGGGAGGGTTGTACGGGCTGGTGGTGTTTACAGTGTTTGTTGTAGGGCTGGAGGAGGTTACAGAGATAGGGAGGCTAGTAGTGAGTGGAGGAGGTTACAGAGATAGGGAGTGGTGTAGTGTCTGGAGAATGTTACAAAGATAGGGACGGGTGTAGGGGCTGGAGATGGTTACAGAGATATCGGAGGGTTATAGGGGTTGGAGGAGGTTACAGATTTAGGGAGGAGGTTACAGAGTTAGGGAGGTTTATAATTAGTGGTGGAGGTTACTGAGATAGGGTGGGTTGAAGGGAGTAGAGGAGGTTAAAGAGTTAGGGATGGGTGTAGGGGCTGGAGGAGGTTACAGAGATAGGGAGGGTAGTAGGGACTTGAGGGGGATACAGATTTAGGGAGGGCTGTAGGAGCTGGAGGAGGTTACAGTGATAGGGAGGGTTGTAGTGAGTGAAGGAGGATACTGAAATAGGGAGGAGTGTAAGGGCTGGAGGTGGTTACAGAGAGAGGGAGGGTTGTATGGGCTGGAGGAGTTTACAGAGATAGGGAGGTTTGTAGTGAATGGAGGAGGTTACAGAGGTAGGGTTGAAGGGGCTGGAGGAGGTTACAGAGATAGTGAGGGATGTAAGGGCTGGAGGAGGTTTCAGAAATAGTGAGGGATGTAAGGGCTGGAGGAGGTTTCAGAAATAGGGAAAGTTGTAGGGTCTGGATGAGGTTACAGAGATAGGGAGGTTTGAAGGGGCTGGAGGAGGTTACAGAGGTTACAGGCTTTGGGGGATGTTACCGAGATAAGAAGGTTTGTGGGGACTTTAGTATATTACAGAGATAGGGAGGGTTGTACGGGCTGGTGGTGTTTACAGTGTTTGGAGTGTTGTAGGGCTAGAGGAGTTTACAGAGATAGGGAGGGTTGTAGGGTTTGGGGGATGCAAAAGAGATTGGAATGTTTGTAGGTGCTGTAGTATGTTACAGAGATAGGGAGGATTGTAGGGACTGGTGGAGGTTACAGAAATAGGGAGGGGTGTAGGGGGTGGAGAAGTTTACAGAGATAGGGAGGGGTGTAGGAGCCGGAGGAGATTACACAGACAGGGAGGGGTGTAGGGGCTGGAAGAGGTTACAGAGATAGGGAGGGGTGTAGGGGCTGGAGGAGGTTACAGAGATACGGAGGTGTGTAGGGGTTGGAGGAGGTTACAAGGATAAGGAGGAGTGTAGTGACTGGAGGTGGTTATAGAGATAGGGGGAGGTGTAGTGGCTGGAGGAAGTTACAGAGATAGGGAGGGTTGTAGGTGCTGGAGGAGGTTACAGAGATAGGGAGCAAGGAGAGGCTGGAGCAGGTTACAGAGATACAGAGGGGTGTCGGGGTTGGAGGAGGTTACTGAGATAGGGAGGGGTTTAGGGACTGGAGGAGGTTACAGAGATAGGGAGGGGTGTAGGAGCTGGAGGTGGTTACAGAGATAGGGAGGGATGAGAGGCTGGAGGGGGTTACAGAGATAGGGAGGGGTGTAGGGGCTGGAGGAGGTTACAGATATAGGGAGGGGTGTACGGGCTGGAGGAGGTTACAGAGATAGGGAGGGATGGGAGGCTGGTGCGGGTTACAGAGATGGGGAGGCATTTACAGAGATGGGGGGGTGAGAAGCTAGAGTAGGATACACAGATCGGGAGGAGTTTAGGGACTGGAGGAGGTTACAGAGATAGGGGTAGGTGTAGGGGCTGGAGGAGGTTACAGAGATAGTGAGGGTGTAGGGCTGGAGGAAGTTACAGAGATAGGGAGGGGTGTAGGGGCTGGAGGAGTTTACAGAGATAGTGAGGGTGTAGGGCTGGAGGAAGTTACAGAGATAGGGAGGGGTGTAGGGGCTGGAGGAGGTTACAGAGATAGGGTATGTTGTAGGGCTGGAGGAGGTTACAGAGATAGGGAGGGATGGAGGCTGGTGCGGGTTACAGTGATGGTGCGGGAGTTACAGAGAATGGGGGGTGAGAGTCTGGAGGGTTTTTCAGAGATAGGGTGGGAGTTATAGAGATAATAAGCGGTGTAGGGCTGGAGGAGGTTACAGATAGGGAGGGGTGTACGGGCATGAGGAGGTTACAGAGATAGGGAGGGGTGTAGGGGCTGGAGAAATTTACAGAGATAGGGAGGGTTGTAGGGGCTGGAGGAGGTTACAGAGATAGGGAGGGGTGTAGGGGCTGGAGGAGGTTACAGAGATAGGGAGGGGTGTAGGGGCCGGAGAAGTTTACAGAGATAGGGAGTTTTGTAGGAGCCGGAGGAGATTACACAGACAGGGAGGGGTGTAGGGGCTGGAGGAAGTTACAGAGGAGGTTACGGAGATAGGGAGGGTTGTAGGGACTGGAGGAGGTTACGGAGATAGGGAGGGGTGCAGGGGCTGGAGGAGGTTACAGAGATTGGGAGGGGTGTTGGTGCTGGATGTGGTTACAGAGATAGGGAGGAATGAGAGGCTGGAGTGGGTTACAGAGATAAGGAGGGGTGTAGGGGCTGGAGGATGTTACAGAGAAAGGGAGGGGTGTAGGAGCTGGAGATGGTTACAGAGAGAGGGAGGGGTGTAGGGTCTGGAGGTGGTTACAGAGATAGGGAGGGGTGTAGGGTCTGGAGGTGGTTACAGAGATAGGGAGGGAGTTACAGATATAGGGAGCGGTGAGAGGCTGGAGAGCGTTACAGAGATAGGGAGGGGTGTAGGAGCCGTAGGAGGTTACAGAGATAGTGAGGGTGGAGGGGCTGGTGGAGGTTACAAAGATAGGGAGGGGTCTAGAGGCTGGAGGAGGTTACAAAGATAGGGGTGGGGGGAGGGCCTGGAGGAGGTTACAGAGTTAGGGAAGAATGAGAGGCTGGAGGGTTTTACAGAGATAGGGAGGGAGTTATAGAGATAATAAGCGGTGTAGGGCTGGAGGAGGGTACAGATAGGGAGGGGTGTGTGCGTATGAGGAGGTTACAGAGATAGGGAGGGGTGTAGAGGCTGGAGGAGTTTACAGAGATAGGGAGGGGTGTAGGAGCTGGAGGAGGTTACAAAGATAGGGGTGGGGGGAGGGCCTGGAGGAGGTTACAGAGATAGGGAGGAATGAGAGGCTGGATGGTTTTACAGAGATAGGGAGGGAGTTATAGAGATAACAAGCGGGGTAGGGCTGGAGGAGGATACAGATAGGGAGTGTTGTACGGGCATGAGGAGGTTACAGAGATAGGGAGGGGTGTAAGGGCTGGAGGAATTTACAGAGATAGGGAGGGTTGTAGGGGCTGGAGGAGGTTACAGAGATAGGGAGGGGTGTAGGGGCTGGAGGAGGTTACAGAGATAGGGAGGGGTGTAGGGGCTGGAGGAGGTTACAGAGATAGCGAGTGTTGAAGGGAGTGGAGGAGGTTACAGAGAAAGCACGGGGTGTAGGGTCTTGTGGAGTTCACAGAGATAGGGAAAGTTGTAGGGGCTGGAGGTGTTACAGAGATAGGGAGTGGTGTAGGGGCTGGAGGAGGTTACAGAGATAGGTAGTGGTGTAGGGCCTGGAGGAGTTTACAGAGATAGGGAGTGTTGTAGCAGCCGGAGGAGGTTACAGAGATGGGGAGGTTTGTTAGGGCTGGAGGAGATTACAGAGATACGGAGGGTTATACTGAGTGGTGGAGGTTACAGAGATAGGGAGGGGTGTAGGGGCTGGAGGAGTTCACAGAGGTAGGGTCGGTTGTAGGGGCTGGAGGTGGCTCCAGAGATAGGGAGGGGTATAGGGGCTTGAGGTCGTTAAAGAGATAGGGAGAGGTGTAGGTGGCTGGAGGTATTTACAGACAGAGGGAGGGTTGTAGGGGCTGGAGGAGTTATAGAGATTGGGAGGGGTGTTGCGGTTGAAGGCAGCGGCAGAGATAGTGAGGGTTGTCAGTGCTGGAGGAGGTTACAGAGATAGGGAGGGGTGTAGGGGCTGGACGAAGTTACAGAATAGGGAGGGGTTTAGGGGATGATGGATTTTACAGAGATAGGGACGTTTGTAGGGGCTGTATGAGGTTACAGAGATAGGGAGGGATGTAGGGGCTGGAGGATGTTACAGAGATATGGAGGGGTTTAGGTGTCTGGAGGAGGTGACCTAGATAGGGAGGGGTATACAGGGCTGGAGGAGGTACAGAGATAGTGAGGGGTGTAGGGGCTGGAGGAAGTTACAGAGATAGGGAGGGTTGTAGGGGCTGGAGGAGGTTACAGAGATAGGGAGTGGTGTAGGGGCTGGAAGAGGTTACAGAGATAGGGAGTGGTGTAGGGGCTGGAGGAGGTTACAGAGATAGGGAGGGGTGTAGGGGCTGGAGGAGGTTACAGAGATAGGGAGGCTTGTGGTGAGTGGAGGAGGTTACAGAGATAGGGAGGCTTGTAGTGAGTGGAGGAGGTTACAGATTTAGGGAGGGGTGTTGTGGCTAGAGGAGGTTACAAATATAGGGAGGGGGTGTAGGTGCTGGAGATGGTTAAAGAGATAGAGAGTGTTGTAGGGGCTGGAGGATGTTATAGAGATAGGGAGGTTTGTAGTGGCTGGAGGAGGTTACAGAGATAGGGTGGCTGGAGTGAGTGGAGGAGGTTACAGATTTAGGGAGGGGTGTAGGGGCTGGATGAGGTTACCGAGATAGGGAGGCTTGTAGTGAGTAGAGGAGGTTACATATTTATGGAGGGGTGTAGGGGCTGGAGGATGTTGCAAAGATAAAGATGGGTGTAGGGGCTGGAGATGTTTACAGCGATAGGGATGGTTTGTAGTAGTTTGAGGAGGTGAAAGAGATAGGGAGGGGATTAGAGGCCGGAGGAGGTTAGAGAGATGGGGATGGGTGCAGGGGCTGAAGGAGGTTAGAGATAGGGAGGGTTGTAGGGACTGGAGGGGGATACAGAGTTAGGGAGGGTTGTAGTGAGTGGAGGAGGTTACAGAGATTGGGAGGGTTGAAGGGAGTGGAGGAGGTTACAGAGAAAGCGCAAGGTTTAGGGGCTTGTGGAGTTAACAGAGTTGGTTGGGTTGTAGCGGCTGGAGGAGGTTAGAATAACATACACTCCAATATTGCAGCACACCCTCAATTACTGACACTCCAATAGTGCAGCACACCCTCAATAACAGACCCTCCAATACTACAGCACATCCTCAATTACTGACACTTCAATAGTGCAGCACACCCTCAATTACTGACACTCCAGTAGTACAGCACACCCTCAATTACTGACACTCCAGTAGTACAGCACACCCTAAATTACTGACACTCCAGTAGTACAGCACACCCTCAATTACTGAACGTCCATTAGTGCAGCACACCCTCAGTTACTGACACACCTATACTGCAGAACACCCTCAATTACTGACTCTCCAATAGTGCAGCACATCCTCAATTACATACACTCCATTAGTGCTGCACCCTCAATTACTGACACTCCAATAATGCAGCACACATGCAATTACTGAACTTCCGACAGCACAGAACACCCTCAATTACTGACACTAAAATTGTGCAGCACACCATCAATTACTGACCATCCAATAGTGCAGCACACCCTCAATTATTGCACCACCAATATACCAGCATACTGTCAATTGCTGACACTCCAATAGTTACGCACACCCTAAATTACTGACAATCCAGTGGTGCATCACACCTTCAATTTCTGACACTACAATCGAGCAGAACACCCTCAATTACTGACCCACCAATAGTGCAGCACACCCTCAAATAATGGCACACCTATTGTGTAGCACATCCACAATTACTGATAATCCAGTGGTGCAGCCCACCCTCAATTAATTACACTCGAATAGTGCAGCACACCCTCAATTACGACCCACCAATAGTGAGGCACTCCCTCAATTACGGACACATCTATGGTGCTGCACTCCCTCAATTGCTGACAATCCACTGGTGCAGCACACCCTCAATTACTGACCCACCAATAGTGCAGCACACCCTCAATTACTGACACACCTATAGTGCAGCACACCATCAATTACTGAACTTACGACAGTGCAGAACACACTCAAATACTGACACATCTATAGTGCAACAAACCCTCAATTACTGACACTCCAATAGTGCAGCACACCCACAATTACTTACACTCCAATAGTGCAGCACACCTTCAATTACTGACACTCCAATAGTGAAGCACACCCTCAATTACTGACACTCCAATAGTGTAGCGCACACTCAATTACTGACTCTCCAATAGTGCAGCGCACACTCAATTACTGACGCTCCAATAGTGAAGCACACCCTCAATTACTGAGCCTCCAATAGTGCAGTGCACACTCAATTACTGACCCTCCATTAGTGCAGCAAGAACTTAAATACTGACCCTCCTATAGTGCAGCACAACCTCAGTTACTGACCCTCCAATCGTGCAGCACACCCTCAATTACTGATACTCAAACAGTGCAGAACCGCCTCAATTACTGACACTCCAATGGTGCAGCACACCCTCAATTACTGATACTCTAGTAGCGCAACAGACACTCAATTACTGGCACTCCAATAGTGCAGCCCAGCCTCAATTACTGATACTCCAATCGTGCAGCACACCCTCAATTACTGACCCTCCAATAGAGCAGCACACCCTCAGTTACTGACACAACTATAGTGCAGCACACCCTCAATTACTGACACGCCAACTGTGAAACACACCCTCAATTACTGACACTCGAATAAAGCAGTACACCCTCAATTACCAACCCTCCAATCGTGCAGCTCACCGTCAATTACTGAGACTCCAACAGTGCAGAACAGTCTGAATTACTGACACTCCAATAGAGCAGCACACCATCAATTAATGACAATCCAATAGTGCAGCACATCCTCAATTACTAACACTCCAATAGTGCAGCACACCCTCAATTAATGACACTCTACTAGTGCAGCAGACACTCAATTGCTGACCCTCCAATAGTGCAGCACACCTTCAATTACTGAACTTCCGACAGTGCAGAACACGCTCAAATACTGACACTAAAATTGTGCAGCTCATCATCAATTACTGACAATCCAATAGTGCAGCACACCATCAATTACTGATAATCCAGTGGTGCAGCACACCATCAATTACTGACACCCCAATCGTGCATCGCATCCTCAATTACTTACACTGGAATAGTGCAGCACACCCTCAATTACTGACACACCTATCGTGCAGCACAACCTCAATTACAGACAATCCAGTGGTGCAGCACACCCTCAATTACTGACACTGCAATAGTGCTGCACACACTCAATTACTGACCCACCAATAGTGCAGCACACCCTCAATTATTGACACACCTATAGTGCAGCACACCCTCAATTACTGACACTCCAATATTGCATAACTACCTCAATTACTTTCCTTCCAATAATCCAGCACACCCTCAAATATTGACCCTCCAACAGTGCAGCACCACCTCAATTACTGACACAACTATAGTGCAAAAAAACGTCAATTACTGACACTCCAACAGTGCAGCACAGCCCCAATTACTGACATACCAATATTGCAGCACAAAGTCGATTACTTGCACACCTACAGTTCAGCACACCCTCAATTACTGACACTCCAATAGTGCAGCACGCTCTCAATTACTGACCCACCAATAGTGCAGCACAACCTCAATTACTAAAACACATATAGTGCAGCACACACTCAATTACTGACCCTCCAATAGTGCAGCTCACTGTCAATTACTGAGACTCCAACAGTGCAGAACTGCCTCAATTACTGACACTCCAAAAATGCAGCACACCATCAATTAATGACACTCCAATAGTGCAGCACATCCTCAATTACTGACACTCCAATAGTGCAATACAACCTCAATTAATGACACTCTACTAGTGCAGCAGACACTCAATTGCTGACCCTCCAATAGTGCTGCACCCTCAATTACTGACACTTTAATAGTGCAGAAAACCTTCAATTACTGAACTTCCGACAGTGCAGAACACCCTCAAATACTGACACTAAAATGGTGCAGCTCACCATCAATTACTGACAATCCAATAGTGCAGCACACCATCAATTACTGATAATCCAGTAGTGCAGCACACCCTCAATTACTGACACTCCAATTGTGCATCGCATCCTCAATTACTTACACTCGAATAGTGCAGCACACCCTCAATTACTGACCCACCAATAGTGCAGCACACCCTCAATTATTGACACACCTATCGTGCAGCACAACCTCAATTACAGACAATCCAGTGGTGCAGCACACCCTCAATTACTGACACTGCAATAGTGCTGCACACACTCAATTACTGACCCACCAATAGTGCAGCACACCCTCAATTACTGACACACCTATAGAGCAGCACACCCTCAATTACTTACACTCGAATAATGCAGCACACCATCCATTACTGACACACCTATAGTGCAGCACACCCTCAATTACTGACACACCTATAGTGCAGCAAACCCTCAATTACTGACACTCCAATATTGCATAACTACCTCAATTAGTTTCCTTCCAACAATCCAGCACACCCTCAAATATTGACCCTCCAACAGTGCAGCACCACTTCAATTACTGACACAATTATAGTGCAGAAAACCCTCAATTACTGACACTCCAACAGTGCAGCACAGCCCCAATTACTGACATACCAATATTGCAGCACAAAGTCGATTACTTGCACACCTACAGTTCAGCACACCCTCAATTACTGACACTCCAATAGTGCAGCACACTCTCAATTACTGACCCACCAATAGTGCAGCACAACCTCAATTACTGAAACACATATAGTGCAGCACACACTCAATTACTGACACACCAATAGTGCAGCACACCCTCAATTACTGACACTCCAATAGTGCAGCACACACTCAATTACTGACCTACAAATAGTGCAGCACAACCTCAATTACTGAAGCACATATAGTGCAGCACGCACTCAATTACTGACCCTCCAATAGTGCAGCGCACACGCAATTACTGACAATCAAATAGTGCAGCACACACTCAATTACTGACACTCCAATAGTGCAGCACACTCTCAATTACTGACCCACAAATAGTGCAGCACAACCTCAATTCCTGAAACACATATAGTGCAGCACACACTCAATTACTGACCCTCCAATAGTGCAGCGCACACGCAATTACTGAGACTCCAACAGTGCAGAACTGCCTCAATTACTGACACTCCAATAATGCAGCACACCATCAATTAATGACACTCCAATAGTGTAGCACATCCTCAATTACTGACACTCCAATAGTGCAGTACAACCTCAATTAATGACACTCTACTAGTGCAGCAGACACTCAATTGCTGACCCTCCAATAGTGCTGCACCCTCAATTACTGACACTTTAATAGTGCAGAAAACCTTCAATTACTGAACTTCCAACAGTGCAGAACACCCTCAATTACTGACACTAAAATTGTGCAGACACCATCAATTAGTGACCATCCAATAGTGCAGCACACCCTCAATTATTGAACCACAAATAGAAAATCATACCGTCAATTACTGATACTCCAATCGTGCATTGCACCCTCAATTACTTACACTCGAATAGTGCAGAACACCCTCAATTACTGAAGCACCAATAGTGCAACATTCCGTCAATTACTGACACACCTATATTGCAGCACACCCTCAATTACTGATAATCCAGTGGTGCAGCCCACCCTCAATTACTGACTCTCCAATAGTGCAGCACACCCTCAATTACATACACTCCAATAGTGCAGCACATCCTCAGTTACATACACTCCAATAGTGCAGCACATCCTCAATTACATACACTCCATTAGTGCTGCACCCTCAATTACTGACACTCCAATAATGCAGCACACATGCAATTACTGAACTTCCGACAGCACAGAACACCCTCAATTACTGACACTAAAATTGTGCAGCACACCATCAATTACTGACCATCCAATAGTGCAGCACACCCTCAATTATTGCACCACCAATATACCAGCATACTGTCAATTGCTGACACTCCAATAGTTACGCACACCCTAAATTACTGACAATCCAGTGGTGCATCACACCTTCAATTTCTGACACTACAATCGAGCAGAACACCCTCAATTACTGACCCACCAATAGTGCAGCACACCCTCAAATAATGGCACACCTATTGTGTAGCACACCCACAATTACTGATAATCCAGTGGTGCAGCCCACCCTCAATTAATTACACTCGAATAGTGCAGCACACCCTCAATTACGACCCACCAATAGTGAGGCACTCCCTCAATTACGGACACATCTATGGTGCTGCACTCCCTCAATTGCTGACAATCCACTGGTGCAGCACACCCTCAATTACTGACCCACCAATAGTGCAGCACACCCTCAATTACTGACACACCTATAGTGCAGCACACCATCAATTACTGAACTTACGACAGTGCAGAACACACTCAAATACTGACACATCTATAGTGCAACAAACCCTCAATTACTGACACTCCAATAGTGCAGCACACCCACAATTACTTACACTCCAATAGTGCAGCACACCTTCAATTACTGACACTCCAATAGTGAAGCACACCCTCAATTACTGACACTCCAATAGTGTAGCGCACACTCAATTACTGACTCTCCAATAGTGCAGCGCACACTCAATTACTGACACTCCAATAGTGAAGCACACCCTCAATTACTGACACTCCAATAGTGCAGTGCACACTCAATTACTGACACTTTAATAGTGCAGAAAACCTTCAATTACTGAACTTCCGACAGTGCAGAACACCCTCAAATACTGACACTAAAATGGTGCAGCTCACCATCAATTACTGACAATCCAATAGTGCAGCTCATCATCAATTACTGATAATCCAGTGGTGCAGCACACCCTCAATTACTGACACTCCAATTGTGCATCGCATCCTCAATTACTTACACTCGAATAGTGCAGCACACCCTCAATTACTGACCCACCAATAGTGCAGCACACCCTCAATTATTGACACACCTATCGTGCAGCACAACCTCAATTACAGACAATCCAGTGGTGCAGCACACCCTCAATTAATTACACTCGAATAGTGCAGCACACACTCAATTACGACCCACCAATAGTGAGGCACTCCCTCAATTACGGACACATCTATGGTGCTGCACTCCCTCAATTGCTGACAATCCACTGGTGCAGCACACCCTCAATTACTGACCCACCAATAGTGCAGCACACCCTCAATTACTGACACACCTATAGTGCAGCACACCATCAATTACTGAACTTACGACAGTGCAGAACACACTCAAATACTGACACATCTATAGTGCAACAAACCCTCAATTACTGACACTCCAATAGTGCAGCACACCCACAATTACTTACACTCCAATAGTGCAGCACACCTTCAATTACTGACACTCCAATAGTGAAGCACACCCTCAATTACTGACACTCCAATAGTGTAGCGCACACTCAATTACTGACTCTCCAATAGTGCAGCGCACACTCAATTACTGACACTCCAATAGTGCAGTGCACACTCAATTACTGACCCTCCATTAGTGCAGCAAGAACTTAAATACTGACCCTCCTATAGTGCAGCACAACCTCAGTTACTGACCCTCCAATCGTGCAGCACACCCTCAATTACTGATACTCACACAGTGCAGAACCGCCTCAATTACTGACACTCCAATGGTGCAGCACACCCTCAATTACTGATACTCCAGTAGCGCAACAGACACTCAATTACTGGCAGTCCAATAGTGCAGCCCAGCCTCAATTACTGATACTCCAATCGTGCAGCACACCCTCAATTACTGACCCTCCAATAGAGCAGCACACCCTCAGTTACTGACACAACTATAGTGCAGCACACCCTCAATTACTGACACGCCAACTGTGAAACACACCCTCAATTACTGACACTCGAATAAAGCAGTACACCCTCAATTACCAACCCTCCAATCGTGCAGCTCACCGTCAATTACTGAGACTCCAAGAGTGCAGAACAGTCTGAATTAGTGACACTCCAATAGAGCAGCACACCATCAATTAATGACAATCCAATAGTGCAGCACATCCTCAATTACTAACACTCCAATAGTGCAGCACACCCTCAATTAATGACACTCTACTAGTGCAGCAGACACTCAATTGCTGACCCTCCAATAGTGCAGCACACCTTCAATTACTGAACTTCCGACAGTGCAGAACACCCTCAAATACTGACACTAAAATTGTGCAGCTCATCATCAATTACTGACAATCCAATAGTGCAGCACACCATCAATTACTGATAATCCAGTGGTGCAGCACACCCTCAATTACTGACACCCCAATCGTGCATCGCATCCTCAATTACTTACACTGGAATAGTGCAGCACACCCTCAATTACTGACACACCTATCGTGCAGCACACCCTCAATTACAGACAATCCAGTGGTGCAGCACACCCTCAATTACTGACACTGCAATAGTGCTGCACACACTCAATTACTGACCCACCAATAGTGCAGCACACCCTCAATTACTGACACACCTATAGAGCAGCACACCCTCAATTACTTACACTCGAATAATGCAGCACACCCTCCATTACTGACACACCTATAGTGCAGCACACCCTCAATTATTGACACACCTATAGTGCAGCACACCCTCAATTACTGACACTCCAATATTGCATAACTACCTCAATTACTTTCCTTCCAATAATCCAGCACACCCTCAAATATTGACCCTCCAACAGTGCAGCACCACCTCAATTACTGACACAACTATAGTGCAAAAAACCCTCAATTACTGACACTCCAACAGTGCAGCACAGCCCCAATTACTGACATACCAATATTGCAGCACAAAGTCGATTACTTGCACACCTACAGTTCAGCACACCCTCAATTACTGACACTCCAATAGTGCAGCACGCTCTCAATTACTGACCCACCAATAGTGCAGCACAACCTCAATTACTGAAACACATATAGTGCAGCACACCCTCAATTACTGACCCTCCAATAGTGCAGCGCACACGCAATTACTGACAATCAAATAGTGCAGCACACACTCAATTACTGACCCTCCAATAGTGCAGCTCACTGTCAATTACTGAGACTCCAACAGTGCAGAACTGCCTCAATTACTGACACTCCAAAAATGCAGCACACCATCAATTAATGACACTCCAATAGTGCAGCACATCCTCAATTACTGACACTCCAATAGTGCAATACAACCTCAATTAATGACACTCTACTAGTGCAGCAGACACTCAATTGCTGACCCTCCAATAGTGCTGCACCCTCAATTACTGACACTTTAATAGTGCAGAAAACCTTCAATTACTGAACTTCCGACAGTGCAGAACACCCTCAAATACTGACACTAAAATGGTGCAGCTCACCATCAATTACTGACAATCCAGTAGTGCAGCTCATCATCAATTACTGATAATCCAGTGGTGCAGCACACCCTCAATTACTGACACTCCAATTGTGCATCGCATCCTCAATTACTTACACTCGAATAGTGCAGCACACCCTCAATTACTGACCCACCAATAGTGCAGCACACCCTCAATTATTGACACACCTATCGTGCAGCACATCCTCAATTACAGACAATCCAGTGGTGCAGCACACCCTCAATTACTGACACTGCAATAGTGCTGCACACACTCAATTAGTGACCCACCAATAGCGCAGCACACCCTCAATTAATGACACACCTATAGAGCAGCACACCCTCAATTACTTACACTCGAATAATGCAGCACACCCTCCATTACTGACACACCTATAGTGCAGCACACCCTCAATTACTGACACACCTATAGTGCAGCAAACCCTCAATTACTGACACTCCAGTATTGCATAACTACCTCAATTACTTTCCTTCCAACAATCCAGCACAACCTCAAATATTGACCCTCCAACAGTGCAGCACCACTTCAATTACTGACACAACTATAGTGCAGAAAACCCTCAATTACTGACACTCCAACAGTGCAGCACAGCCCATATTACTGACATACCAATATTGCAGCACAAAGTCGATTACTTGCACACCTACAGTTCAGCACACCCTCAATTACTGACACTCCAATAGTGCAGCACACTCTCAATTACTGACCCACCAATAGTGCAGCACAACCTCAATTACTGAAACACATATAGTGCAGCACACACTCAATTACTGACACACCAATAGTGCAGCACACCCTCAATTACTGACACTCCAATAGTGCAGCACACACTCAATTACTGACCTACCAATAGTGCAGCACAACCTCAATTACTGAAGCACATATAGTGCAGCACGCACTCAATTACTGACCCTCCAATAGTGCAGCGCACACGCAATTACTGACAATCAAATAGTGCAGCACACACTCAATTACTGACACTGCAATAGTGCAGCACACTCTCAATTACTGACCCACAAATAGTGCAGCACAACCTCAATTACTGAAACACATATAGTGCAGCACACACTCAATTACTGACCCTCCAATAGTGCAGCGCACACGCAATTACTGAGACTCCAACAGTGCAGAACTGCCTCAATTACTGACACTCCAATAATGCAGTACAACCTCAATTAATGACACTCTACTAGTGCAGCAGACACTCAATTGCTGACCCTCCAATAGTGCTGCACCCTCAATTACTGACACTTTAATAGTGCAGAAAACCTTCAATTACTGAACTTCCAACAGTGCAGAACACCCTCAATTACTGACACTAAAATTGTGCAGACACCATCAATTAGTGACCATCCAATTGTGCAGCACACCCTCAATTATTGAACCACAAATAGAAAATCATACCGTCAATTACTGATACTCCAATCGTGCATTGCACCCTCAATTACTTACACTCGAATAGTGCAGAACACCCTCAATTACTGAAGCACCAATAGGGCAACATTCCGTCAATTACTGACACACCTATAGTGCAGCACACCCTCAATTACTGATAATCCAGTGGTGCAGCCCACCCTCAATTACTGACTCTCCAATAGTGCAGCCCACCCTCAATTACATACACTCCAATAGTTCAGCACGTCCTCAGTTACATACACTTCAATAGTGCAGCACATCCTCAATTACATACACTCCATTAGTGCTGCACCCTCAATTACTGACACTCCAATAATGCAGCACACATGCAATTACTGAACTTCCAACAGCACAGAACACCCTCAATTACTGACACTAAAATTGTGCAGCACACCATCAATTACTGACCATCCAATAGTGCAGCACACCCTCAATTATTGCACCACCAATATACCAGCATACTGTCAATTGCTGACACTCCAATAGTTACGCACACCCTAAATTACTGACAATCCAGTGGTGCATCACACCTTCAATTTCTGACACTACAATCGAGCAGAACACCCTCAATTACTGACCCACCAATAGTGCAGCACACCCTCAAATAATGGCACACCTATTGTGTAGCACACCCACAATTACTGATAATCCAGTGGTGCAGTCCACCCTCAATTAATTACACTCGAATAGTGCAGCACACCCTCAATTACGACCCACCAATAGTGAGGCACTCCCTCAATTACGGACACATCTATGGTGCTGCACTCCCTCAATTGCTGACAATCCACTGGTGCAGCACACCCTCAATTACTGACCCACCAATAGTGCAACACACCCTCAATTACTGACACACCTATAGTGCAGCACACCATCAATTACTGAACTTACGACAGTGCAGAACACCCTCAAATACTGACACATCTATAGTGCAACAAACCCTCAATTACTGACACTCCAATAGTGCAGCACACCCACAATTACTTACACTCCAATAGTGAAGCACACCCTCAATTACTGACACTCCAATAGTGTAGCGCACACTCAATTACTGACTCTCCAATAGTGCAGCGCACACTCAATTACTGACGCTCCAATAGTGAAGCACACCCTCAATTACTGAGCCTCCAATAGTGCAGTGCACACTCAATTACTGACCCTCCATTAGTGCAGCAAGAACTTAAATACTGACCCTCCTATAGTGCAGCACAACCTCAGTTACTGACCCTCCAATCGTGCAGCACACCCTCAATTACTGATACTCAAACAGTGCAGAACCGCCTCAATTACTGACACTCCAATGGTGCAGCACACCCTCAATTACTGATACTCCAGTAGCGCAACAGACACTCAATTACTGGCACTCCAATAGTGCAGCCCAGCCTCAATTACTGATACTCCAATCGTGCAGCACACCCTCAATTACTGACCCTCCAATAGAGCAGCACACCCTCAGTTACTGACACAACTATAGTGCGGCACACCCTCAATTACTGACACGCCAACTGTGAAACACACCCTCAATTACTGACACTCGAATAAAGCAGTACACCCTCAATTACCAACCCTCCAATCGTGCAGCTCACCGTCAATTACTGAGACTCCAACAGTGCAGAACAGTCTGAATTACTGACACTCCAATAGAGCAGCACACCATCAATTAATGACAATCCAATAGTGCAGCACATCCTCAATTACTAACACTCCAATAGTGCAGCACACCCTCAATTAATGACACTCTACTAGTGCAGCAGACACTCAATTGCTGACCCTCCAATAGTGCAGCACACCTTCAATTACTGAACTTCCGACAGTGCAGAACACCCTCAAATACTGACACTAAAATTGTGCAGCTCATCATCAATTACTGACAATCCAATAGTGCAGCACACCATCAATTACTGATAATCCAGTGGTGCAGCACACCCTCAATTACTGACACCCCAATCGTGCATCGCATCCTCAATTACTTACACTGGAATAGTGCAGCACACCCTCAATTACTGACACACCTATCGTGCAGCACACCCTCAATTACAGACAATCCAGTGGTGCAGCACACCCTCAATTACTGACACTGCAATAGTTTTGCACCCTCAATTACTGACACTTCAATAGTGCAGCACACCCTCAATTACTGAACTTCAGTAGTGCAGCACACCCTCAATTACTGAACTTCCGACAGTGCAGAACAGCCTCAATTCCTGACACTAAAATTGTGCAGCACACCCTCAATTATTGAAGCACCAATAGACCAGCATACCGTCACTTACTGGCACTCCAATAGTGACGCACACCCTCAATTACTGACCCTCCAATTGTGCAGCACTCCCTCAATTACTGACACTCCAATAGGGCAGCACACCCTCAATTACTGACACTCCAATAGTGCAGCACACACTCAATTACAAACACTCGAATAGTGCAGCACACCCTCAATTACAAACACTCGAATAGTGCGGCACACCCTCAATTACTGACACACCGATAGGGCAGCACAACCTCATTTACAGACAATTCGGTGTTGCAGCACACCCTCAATTACTGACACTGCAATAGTGCTGCACACCCTCAATTACTGACCCTCCAATAGTGCAGCTCACCCTCAATTAGTGACACACCTATAGTGCAGCACACCCTCAATTACTTACACTCGAATAATGCAGCACACCCTCAATTACTGACACTTCAATAGTGCAGAACAGCCTCAATTACTGACCCTCCAATAGTGACGCACACCCTAAATTACTGACCCTCCAATAGTGCAGCACACCCTCAATTACTTACACTCCAAGAGTGCAGCACACCTTCTATTACTGACAAACAGGTTGCGAAGCAGACACTCAATTACTGAAACTCCAATACTGCAGCGCACCCTCAATTACTGACCCTCCAGTCGTGTAGCACCCCACAATTACTGATCCTCCAATAGTGCAGCACACCCTCAATTAGTTACACTCCAATAGTGCAGCACACCCTCAATTACTTACACTCCAAGAGTGCAGCACACCTTCTATTACTGACAAACAGGTTGCGCAGCAGACACTCAATTACTGACCTTCCTATAGGGCAACAAACCCTGAATTATTGACTCTTCAAAAGTGCAGCATACCGTAAATTATCAACCCTCCAACAGTGCAGCACACCCTCAATTAGTTACACTCCAAGAGTGCAGCACACCTTCTATTACTGACAAACAGGTTGCGCAGCAGACACTCAATTACTGACCTTCCTATAGGGCAACAAACCCTGAATTATTGACCCTTCAAAAGTGCAGCTTACCGTAAATTATTGAGCCTCCCACAGTCCAGCACACCCGCAATTATTTACACTCCAATAGTGCAGCACACCCCCAATTATCGACCCTTCAATAGTGCAGCATACTGCTAATTACTCACACTACAATAGTGCAGCACACCCTCAATTACTGACACTCCAATAGTGCTGCACACCCCCAATTATTGACCCTGCAATAGTGCAGCATACCATCAATTACTGACACTGCAATAGTGTAGCACCCCCTCAAATACTGTCACTCCAATATAGCAGCACACCCTCAATTACTGATTCTCCAATATGCAGCACACCCTCTATTACTGATCCTCCAATATTGCTGCACACCCTCAATTACTGACCTTCCGACAGCGCAGCACACCCAAAATTACTGACCCTCCAATAGTACAGCACACCCTCAATTACTGATCCTCCGATACTGCAGCACATCCTCAATTACTGACACTCCAATAGTGCAGCACACCCTCAATTACTGAAACTCCAATAGTGCAGCATACCGTTAATTACTGAAACTCCAATAGTGCAGCACACCCTCAATTACTGAAACTCCAATAGTGCAGCATACCGTTAATTACTGAAACTCCAATAGTGCAGCACACCCTCAATTACTGACACTCGAATAGTGCAGCACACCCTCAATTACTGAAACTCCAATAGTGCAACACACCCTCAATTACTGAAACACCAATAGTGCAACACACCCTCAATTACTGAAACTCCAATATTGCTGCATACCCTCAATTACTGAAACTCTAATAGTGCAGCATACCGTTAATTACTGACACTCCAATCGTGCAGCACACCCTCAATTACTAATCCTCCGATACTGCAGCACACCCTCAAATACTGACACTCCAATCGTGCAGCACACCCTCAATTACTGACACTCCAACAGTGCAGCACAGCCTCAATTAATGACACTCCAATAGTGCAGCACATCCTCAATTACTGGCATTCCAATAGTACAGCACACCCTCAATTACTGATCCTCCGATACTGCAGCACACCCTCAATTACTGACACTCCAATAGTGCAGCACAACCTCAATTACCGATCCTCCAATCGTGCAGCACACCCACAATTACTCACATTCCGAGAGTGCAGAACAGCCTCAATTACTGAAACTCCAATAGTGAAGGAAACCTTTAATTACTGACTCTCCAATACTGCAGCACACCCTCCTTTACTTACACTTCAATAGTACACCTACAGTTCAGCACACCCCCAATTACTGACATTCCAATAGTGCAGCACACCCTCAATTACTGACATGCTAGTAGCACAGCAGACACTCAATTACTAACCCTCTAATAGTGCAGCATTCCCTTAATTATTGACCCTCCAAAAGTGCAGCATACTGTCAATTACTGATACTCCAGTAGTGCAGCACAAACTCAATTACTGACATTCCAATAATGCAGCACAAACTCAATTACTGATCCTCCATTATTGCTGCACACCTTCAATTACTGACCTTCCGACAGTGCAGAACACCCTCAATTACTGACACTCCAATTGTGCAGCACACCCTCAATTACTGAAACTCCAGTAGTGCAGCATACCGTTAATTACTGAAACTCCAACAGTGCAGCACACCCTCAATTACTGACACTCGAATAGTGCAGCATACCCTCAATTACTGACACTCCAATAGTGCAGCACACCCTCAATTACTGAAATTCCAATAGTGCAACACACCCTCAATTACTGAAACACCAATAGTGCAACACACCCTCAATTACTGAAACTCCAATATTGCTGCATACCCTCAATTACTGAAACTCTAATAGTGCAGCATACTGTTAATTACTGACACTCCAATTGTGCAGCACACCCTCAATTACTGATCCTCCGATACTGCAGCACACCCTCAAATACTGACACTCCAATCGTGCAGCGCACCCTCAATTACTGACACTCCAGTCATGCAGCACACCCTCAATTACTCACACTCCAACAGTGCAGCACAGCCTCAATTACTGATCCTCCGATACTGCAGCACACCCTCAAATACTGACACTCCAATAGTGCAGCACACACTCAATTACTGACCCTCCAATAGTGCAGCACCCTCAATTACTGACACTCCATTAGTGCAGCACACCCCCAATAGTGCAGCATACCGTCAATTACTGACCCTTGAATAGTGCAGCATACCGTCAATTACTGACACTCCAATAGTGCAGCACAACCTCAATTACTGACACTCCAATAGTGCAGCCCATCCTCAATTACTGGCATTCCAATAGTACAGCACACCCTCAGTTACTCACATTCCGAGAGTGCAGAACAGCCTCAATTACTGACACTCCAATAGTGAAGGAAACCTTTAATTACTGACACTCCAATACTGCAGCACATTCTCCTTTACTTACACTTCAATAGCACACCTACAGTTCAGCACACCACCAATTACTGACATTCCAATAGTGCTGCACACCCTCAATTACTGATCCTCTAATACTGCAGCAGACACTTAATTATTGACCCTCCAAAAGTGCAGCATACCATCAATTACTGACACTCCAGTAGTGCAGCACACCCTCAATTACTGACACTACAATAATGCAGCACAACATCAATTACTGATCCTCCAATATTGCTGCACACCTTCAATTACTGACCTTTGGACAGTGCAGAATACCCTAAATTACTGACACTCCAATTGTGCAGCAGACCCTCTAGTACTGACGCTCCAATAGTGCAGCACACCCTCAATTACTGACACTCCAATTGTGCAGCACACCCTCAATTACTGATCCTCCAATATTGCAGCACACCCTCAATTACTGAAACTCCAATAGTGCAGCTTACCGTTAATTACTGAAACTCCAACAGTGCAACACACCCTCAATTACTGACACTCGAATAGTGCAGCACACCCTCAATTACTGAAATTCCAATAGTGCAGCACACTTTCAATTACTGAAACTCCAATAGTGCAACACACCCTCAATTACTGAAACTCCAATAGTGCAGCAAACCCTCAATTACTGACGTTCAAATAGTGAAGGACACACTCAATTACTGACACTCCAATAGTGCAACACACCCTCAATTACTGACCCGCCAATAGTGCAGCACACACTCAATTACTGACACTTCAATAGTGCAGCACTCCCTCAATTACTGACACTTCAATAGTGCAGCACACCCTCAATTACTGACCCTCCAATAGTGCAGCATACCCTCAATTACTGATCTTCAAATAGTGCAGGACACACTCAATTCCTGAGACTCCAATAGTGCAACACACCCTCAATTACTGACCCACCAATAGTGCAGCACACCCTCAATTACTGAAACTTCAATAGTGCAACACACCCTCAATTACTGCCCCTCCAATAGTGCAGCGTACCCTCAATTACTTAGACTCCAATAGAGCAGAACACCGACATTTACTGATACATTTATAGAGCAGCAGATCCTCAATTACCGATCCTCCAAACGTGCATCACACCCTCAATTACTGATACTCAAAAAGTGCAGAACAGCTTCAATTTCTGACACTCCAATCGTGCAGCACACCCTCAATTACTAACACTCCAATCATGCAGCACACCATCAATTTCTGACACTCCAACAGTGCAGCACACCCTCAATTACTGCCCCTCCAATAGTGCAGCCCACCCTCAATTACTGGCATTCCAATTGTACAGCACACACTCAATTACTTATCGTACAATAGTGCTGCACACCGTCAACTACTGACCCTCCAATAGGCCAGCACACCTTTAAATACTGACCTTCCAACAGTGCAGAATACCGTAAATTACTGACACTCCAATTGTGCAGCACACCCAAAATTACTGACACTCCAATAGTGCAGCACACCCTCAATTACTGATCGTCCAATACTGCAGCACACCGTCAATTACTGACACTCCAATAGTGCAGCACACCCTCAATAACTGAAACTCCAATAGTGCAGCAAACCCTCAATTACTGCCCCTCCAATAGTGCAGCCCACCCTCAATTACTGGCATTCCAATAGTACAGCACACACTCAATTACTTATCGTACAATAGTGCTGCACACCGTCAACTACTGACCCTCCAATAGGCCAGCACACCTTTAAATACTGAGCTTCCAACAGTGCAGAATACAGTAAATTACTGACACTCCAATTGTGCAGCACACCCTCAATTACTGACACTCCAATAGTGCAGCACACCCTCAATTTCTGATCCTCCAATACTGCAGCACACCCTCAATTACCGATCCTCCAATTGTGCAGCACACCCACAATTACTCACATTCCGAGAGTGCAGAACAGCCTCAATTACTGAAACTCCAATAGTGAAGGAAACCTTTAATTACTGACTCTCCAATACTGCAGCACACCCTCCTTTACTTACACCTCAATAGTACACCTACAGTTCAGCACACCCCCAATTACTGACATTCCAATAGTGCAGCACACCCTCAATTACTGACATGCTAGTAACACAGCAGACACTCAATTACTGACCCTCTAATAGTGCAGCAGACACTTAATTATTGACCCTCCAGAAGTGCAGCATACTGTCACTTACTGACACTCCAGTAGTGCAGCACAAACTCAATTACTGACATTCCAATAATGCAGCACACCCTCTATTACTGATCCTCCAATATTGCTGCACACCCTCAATTACTGACCTTCCGACAGCGCAGCACACCCAAAATTACTGACCCTCCAATAGTACAGCACACCCTCAATTACTGATCCTCCGATACTGCAGCACACCCTCAATTACTGACACTCCAATAGTGCAGCACACCCTCAATTACTGAAACTCCAATAGTGCAGCATACCGTTAATTACTGAAACTCCAATAGTGCAGCACACCCTCAATTACTGACACTCGAATAGTGCAGCACACCCTCAATTACTGAAACTCCAATAGTGCAACACACCCTCAATTACTGAAACACCAATAGTGCAACACACCCTCAATTACTGAAACTCCAATATTGCTGCATACCCTCAATTACTGAAACTCTAATAGTGCAGCATACCGTTAATTACTGACACTCCAATCGTGCAGCACACTTTCAATTACTAATCCTCCGATACTGCAGCACACCCTCAAATACTGACACTCCAATCGTGCAGCACACCCTCAATTACTGACACTCCAATCATGCAGCACACCCTCAATTACTGACACTCCAACAGTGCAGCACAGCCTCAATTAATGACACTCCAATAGTGCAGCACATCCTCAATTACTGGCATTCCAATAGTACAGCACACCCTCAATTACTGATCCTCCGATACTGCAGCACACCCTCAATTACTGACACTCCAATAGTGCAGCACAACCTCAATTACCGATCCTCCAATCGTGCAGCACACCCACAATTACTCACATTCCGAGAGTGCAGAACAGCCTCAATTACTGAAACTCCAATAGTGAAGGAAACCTTTAATTACTGACTCTCCAATACTGCAGCACACCCTCCTTTACTTACACTTCAATAGTACACCTACAGTTCAGCACACCCCCAATTACTGACATTCCAATAGTGCAGCACACCCTCAATTACTGACATGCTAGTAGCACAGCAGACACTCAATTACTAACCCTCTAATAGTGCAGCATCCCTTAATTATTGACCCTCCAAAAGTGCAGCATACTGTCAATTACTGATACTCCAGTAGTGCAGCACAAACTCAATTACTGACATTCCAATAATGCAGCACAAACTCAATTACTGATCCTCCATTATTGCTGCACACCTTCAATTACTGACCTTCCGACAGTGCAGAACACCCTAAATTACTGACACTCCAATTGTGCAGCACACCCTCTATTACTGATCCTCCAATATTGCTGCACACCCTCAATTACTGACCTTCCGACAGCGCAGCACACCCAAAATTACTGACCCTCCAATAGTACAGCACACCCTCAATTACTGATCCTCCGATACTGCAGCACACCCTCAATTACTGACACTCCAATAGTGCAGCACACCCTCAATTACTGAAACTCCAGTAGTGCAGCATACCGTTAATTACTGAAACTCCAATAGTGCAGCACACCCTCAATTACTGACACTCGAATAGTGCAGCATACCCTCAATTACTGACACTCCAATAGTGCAGCACACCCTCAATTACTGAAACTCCAATAGTGCAACACACCCTCAATTACTGAAACACCAATAGTGCAACACACCCTCAATTACTGAAACTCCAATATTGCTGCATACCCTCAATTACTGAAACTCTAATAGTGCAGCATACCGTTAATTACTGACACTCCAATCGTGCAGCACACCCTCAATTACTGATCCTCCGATACTGCAGCACACCCTCAAATACTGACACTCCAATCGTGCAGCGCACCCTCAATTACTGACACTCCAGTCATGCAGCACACCCTCAATTACTCACACTCCAACAGTGCAGCACAGCCTCAATTACTGATCCTCCGATACTGCAGCACACCCTCAAATACTGACACTCCAATAGTGCAGCACACACTCAATTACTGACCCTCCAATAGTGCAGCACCCTCAATTACTGACACTCCATTAGTGCAGCACACCCCCAATAGTGCAGCATACCGTCAATTACTGACCCTTGAATAGTGCAGCATACCGTCAATTACTGACACTCCAATAGTGCAGCACAACCTCAATTACTGACACTCCAATAGTGCAGCCCACCCTCAATTACTGGCATTCCAATAGTACAGCACACCCTCAATTACTCACATTCCAAGAGTGCAGAACAGCCTCAATTACTGACACTCCAATTATGAAGGAAACCTTTAATTACTGACACTCCAATACTGCAGCACATTCTCCTTTACTTACACTTCAATAGCACACCTACAGTTCAGCACACCACCAATTACTGACATTCCAATAGTGCTGCACACCCTCAATTACTGATCCTCTAATACTGCAGCAGACACTTAATTATTGACCCTCCAAAAGTGCAGCATACCATCAATTACTGACACTCCAGTAGTGCAGCACACCCTCAATTACTGACACTACAATAATGCAGCACAACATCAATTACTGATCCTCCAATATTGCTGCACACCTTCAATTACTGACCTTTGGACAGTGCAGAATACCCTAAATTACTGACACTCCAATTGTGCAGCAGACCCTCTATTACTAACGCTCCAATAGTGCAGCACACCCTCAATTACTGACACTCCAATTGTGCAGCACACCCTCAATTATTGATCCTTCAATATTGCAGCACACCCTCAATTACTGAAACTCCAATAGTGCAGCTTACCGTTAATTACTGAAACTCCAACAGTGCAACACACCCTCAATTACTGACACTCAAATAGTGCAGCACACCCTCAATTACTGAAATTCCAATAGTGCAGCACACTTTCAATTACTGAAACTCCAATAGTGCAACACACCCTCAATTACTGAAACTCCAATAGTGCAGCAAATCCTCAATTACTGACGTTCAAATAGTGAAGGACACACTCAATTACTGACACTCCAATAGTGCAACACACCCTCAATTACTGACCCGCCAATAGTGCAGCACACACTCAATTACTGACACTTCAATAGTGCAGCACTCCCTCAATTACTGACACTTCAATAGTGCAGCACACCCTCAATTACTGACCCTCCAATAGTGCAGCATACCCTCAATTACTGATCTTCAAATAGTGCAGCACACACTCAATTCCTGAGACTCCAATAGTGCAACACACCCTCAATTACTGACCCACCAATAGTGCAGCACACCCTCAATTACTGAAACTTCAATAGTGCAACACACTCTCAATTACTGCCCCTCCAATAGTGCAGCGTACCCTCAATTACTTAGACTCCAATAGAGCAGAACACCGACATTTACTGATACATTTATAGAGCAGCAGATCCTCAATTACCGATCCTCCAAACGTGCATCACACCCTCAATTACTGATACTCAAAAAGTGCAGAACAGCTTCAATTTCTGACACTCCAATCGTGCAGCACACCCTCAATTACTAACACTCCAATCATGCAGCACACCCTCAATTTCTGACACTCCAACAGTGCAGCACACCCTCAATTACTGCCCCTCCAAAAGTGCAGTCCACCCTCAATTACTGGCATTCCAATTGTACAGCACACACTAAATTACTTATCGTACAATAGTGCTGCACACCGTCAACTACTGACCCTCCAATAGGCCAGCACACCTTTAAATACTGACCTTCCGATAGTGCAGAACACCCTAAATTACTGACACTCCAATTGTGCAGCACACCCAAAATTACTGACACTCCAATAGTACAGCACACCCTCAATTACTGATCCTCCAATACTGCAGCACACCGTCAATTACTGACACTCCAATAGTGCAGCACACCCTCAATTACTGAAACTCCATTAGTGCAGCAAACCCTCAATTACTGACACTCGAATAGTGCAGCACACCCTCAATTACTGAAACACCAATAGTGCAGCACACCCTCAATTACTGCCCCTCCAATAGTGCAGCCCACCCTCAATTACTGGCATTCCAATAGTACAGCACACACTCAATTACTTATCGTACAATAGTGCTGCACACCTTTAAATACTGAGCTTCCAACAGTGCAGCATACCGTTAATTACTGACACTCCAATCGTGCAGCACACCCTCAATTACTGATCCTCCGATACTGCAGCACACCCTCAAATACTGACACTCCAATCGTGCAGCGCACCCTCAATTACTGACACTCCAGTCATGCAGCACACCCTCAATTACTCACACTCCAACAGTGCAGCACAGCCTCAATTACTGATCCTCCGATACTGCAGCACACCCTCAAATACTGACACTCCAATAGTGCAGCACACACTCAATTACTGACCCTCCAATAGTGCAGCACCCTCAATTACTGACACTCCATTAGTGCAGCACACCCCCAATAGTGCAGCATACCGTCAATTACTGACCCTTGAATAGTGCAGCATACCGTCAATTACTGACACTCCAATAGTGCAGCACAACCTCAATTACTGACACTCCAATAGTGCAGCCCACCCTCAATTACTGGCATTCCAATAGTACAGCAAACCCTCAATTACTCACATTCCAAGAGTGCAGAACAGCCTCAATTACTGACACTCCAATAGTGAAGGAAACCTTTAATTACTGACACTCCAATACTGCAGCACATTCTCCTTTACTTACACTTCAATAGCACACCTACAGTTCAGCACACCACCAATTACTGACATTCCAATAGTGCTGCACACCCTCAATTACTGATCCTCTAATACTGCAGCAGACACTTAATTATTGACCCTCCAAAAGTGCAGCATACCATCAATTACTGACACTCCAGTAGTGCAGCACACCCTCAATTACTGACACTACAATAATGCAGCACAACATCAATTACTGATCCTCCAATATTGCTGCACACCTTCAATTACTGACCTTTGGACAGTGCAGAATACCCTAAATTACTGACACTCCAATTGTGCAGCAGACCCTCTATTACTAACGCTCCAATAGTGCAGCACACCCTCAATTACTGACACTCCAATTGTGCAGCACACCCTCAATTACTGATCCTCCAATATTGCAGCACACCCTCAATTACTGAAACTCCAATAGTGCAGCTTACCGTTAATTACTGAAACTCCAACAGTGCAACACACCCTCAATTACTGACACTCGAATAGTGCAGCACACCCTCAATTACTGAAATTCCAATAGTGCAGCACACTTTCAATTACTGAAACTCCAATAGTGCAACACACCCTCAATTACTGAAACTCCAATAGTGCAGCAAATCCTCAATTACTGACGTTCAAATAGTGAAGGACACACTCAATTACTGACACTCCAATAGTGCAACACACCCTCAATTACTGACCCGCCAATAGTGCAGCACACACTCAATTACTGACACTTCAATAGTGCAGCACTCCCTCAATTACTGACACTTCAATAGTGCAGCACACCCTCAATTACTGACCCTCCAATTGTGCAGCATACCCTCAATTACTGATCTTCAAATAGTGCAGGACACACTCAATTCCTGAGACTCCAATAGTGCAACACACCCTCAATTACTGACCCACCAATAGTGCAGCACACCCTCAATTACTGAAACTTCAATAGTGCAACACACCCTCAATTACTGCCCCTCCAATAGTGCAGCGTACCCTCAATTACTTAGACTCCAATAGAGCAGAACACCGACATTTACTGATACATTTATAGAGCAGCAGATCCTCAATTACCGATCCTCCAAACGTGCATCACACCCTCAATTACTGATACTCAAAAAGTGCAGAACAGCTTCAATTTCTGACACTCCAATCGTGCAGCGCACCCTCAATTACTAACACTCCAATCATGCAGCACACCCTCAATTTCTGACACTCCAACAGTGCAGCACACCCTCAATTACTGCCCCTCCAATAGTGCAGCCCACCCTCAATTACTGGCATTCCAATTGTACAGCACACACTCAATTACTTATCGTACAATAGTGCTGCACACCGTCAACTACTGACCCTGCAATAGGCCAGCACACCTTTAAATACTGACCTTCTGATAGTGCAGAACACCCTAAATTACTGACATTCCAATTGTGCAGCACACCCAAAATTACTGACACTCCAATAGTGCAGCACACCCTCAATTACTGATCCTCCAATACTGCAGCACACCCTCAATTACTGACACTCGAATAGTGCAGCACACCCTCAATTACTGAAACTCCAATAGTGCAGCACACCCTCAATTACTGCCCCTCCAATAGTGCAGCCCACCCTCAATTACTGGCATTCCAATAGTACAGCACACACTCAATTACTTATCGTACAATAGTGCTGCACACCGTCAACTACTGACCCTCCAATAGGCCAGCACACCTTTAAATACTGAGCTTCCAACAGTGCAGAATACCGTAAATTACTGACACTCCAATTGTGCAGCACACCCTCAATTACTGACACTCCAATACTGCAGCACACCCTCAATTACCGATCCTCCAATTGTGCAGCACACCCACAATTACTCACATTCCGAGAGTGCAGAACAGCCTCAATTACTGAAACTCCAATAGTGAAGGAAACCTTTAATTACTGACTCTCCAATACTGCAGCACACCCTCCTTTACTTACACCTCAATAGTAAACCTACAGTTCAGCACACCCCCAATTACTGACATTCCAATAGTGCAGCACACCCTCAATTACTGACATGCTAGTAACACAGCAGACACTCAATTACTGACCCTCTAATAGTGCAGCAGACACTTAATTATTGACCCTCCAGAAGTGCAGCATACTGTCACTTACTGACACTCCTGTAGTGCAGCACAAACTCAATTACTGACATTCCAATGATGCAGCACACCCTCTATTACTGATCCTCCAATATTGCTGCACACCCTCAATTACTGACCTTCCGACAGCGCAGCACACCCAAAATTACTGAACCTCCAATAGTACAGCACACCCTCAATTACTGATCCTCCGATACTGCAGCACACCCTCAATTACTGACACTCCAATAGTGCAGCACACCCTCAATTACTGAAACTCCAATAGTGCAGCATACCGTTAATTACTGAAACTCCAATAGTGCAGCACACCCTCAATTACTGACACTCGAATAGTGCAGCACACCCTCAATTACTGAAACTCCAATAGTGCAACACACCCTCAATTACTGAAACACCAATAGTGCAACACACCCTCAATTACTGAAACTCCAATATTGCTGCATACCCTCAATTACTGAAACTCTAATAGTGCAGCATACCGTTAATTACTGACACTCCAATCGTGCAGCACACTTTCAATTACTAATCCTCCGATACTGCAGCACACCCTCAAATACTGACACTCCAACCGTGCAGCACACCCTCAATTACTGACACTCCAATCATGCAGCACACCCTCAATTACTGACACTCCAACAGTGCAGCACAGCCTCAATTAATGACACTCCAATAGTGCAGCACATCCTCAATTACTGGCATTCCAATAGTACAGCACACCCTCAATTACTGATCCTCCGATACTGCAGCACACCCTCAATTACTGACACTCCAATAGTGCAGCACAACCTCAATTACCGATCCTCCAATCGTGCAGCACACCCACAATTACTCACATTCCGAGAGTGCAGATCAGCCTCAATTACTGAAACTCCAATAGTGAAGGAAACCTTTAATTACTGACTCTCCAATACTGCAGCACACCCTCCTTTACTTACACTTCAATAGTACACCTACAGTTCAGCACACCCCCAATTACTGACATTCCAATAGTGCAGCACACCCTCAATTACTGACATGCTAGTAGCACAGCAGACACTCAATTACTAACCCTCTAATAGTGCAGCATTCCCTTAATTATTGACCCTCCAAAAGTGCAGTATACTGTCAATTACTGATACTCCAGTAGTGCAGCACAAACTCAATTACTGAAATTCCAATAATGCAGCACAAACTCAATTACTGATCCTCCATTATTGCTGCACACCTTCAATTACTGACCTTCCGACAGTGCAGAACACCCTAAATTACTGACACTCCAATTGTGCAGCACACCCTCTATTACTGATCCTCCAATATTGCTGCACACCCTCAATTACTGACCTTCCGACAGCGCAGCACACCCAAAATTACTGACCCTCCAATAGTACAGCACACCCTCAATTACTGATCCTCCGATACTGCAGCACACCCTCAATTACTGACACTCCAATAGTGCAGCACACCCTCAATTACTGAAACTCCAGTAGTGCAGCATACCGTTAATTACTGAAACTCCAATAGTGCAGCACACCCTCAATTACTGACACTCGAATAGTGCAGCATACCCTCAATTACTGACACTCCAATAGTGCAGCACACCCTCAATTACTGAAACTCCAATAGTGCAACACACCCTCAATTACTGAAACACCAATAGTGCAACACACCCTCAATTACTGAAACTCCAATATTACTGCATACCCTCAATTACTGAAACTCTAATAGTGCAGCATACTGTTAATTACTGACACTCCAATCGTGCAGCACACCCTCAATTACTGATCCTCCGATACTGCAGCACACCCTCAAATACTGACACTCCAATCGTGCAGCGCACCCTCAATTACTGACACTCCAGTCATGCAGCACACCCTCAATTACTCACACTCCAACAGTGCAGCACAGCCTCAATTACTGATCCTCCGATACTGCAGCACACCCTCAAATAATGACACTCCAATAGTGCAGCACACACTCAATTACTGACCCTCCAATAGTGCAGCACCCTCAATTACTGACACTCCATTAGTGCAGCACACCCCCAATAGTGCAGCATACCGTCAATTACTGACCCTTGAATAGTGCAGCATACCGTCAATTACTGACACTCCAATAGTGCAGCACAACCTCAATTACTGACACTCCAATAGTGCAGCCCACCCTCAATTACTGGCATTCCAATAGTACAGCACACCCTCAATTACTCACATTCCAAGAGTGCAGAACAGCCTCAATTACTGACACTCCAATAGTGAAGGAAACCTTTAATTACTGACACTCCAATACTGCAGCACATTCTCCTTTACTTACACTTCAATAGCACACCTACAGTTCAGCACACCACCAATTACTGACACTCCAATTGTGCAGCACACCCTCAATTACTGATCCTCCAATATTGCAGCACACCCTCAATTACTGAAACTCCAATAGTGCAGCTTACCGTTAATTACTGAAACTCCAACAGTGCAACACACCCTCAATTACTGACACTCAAATAGTGCAGCACACCCTCAATTACTGAAATTCCAATAGTGCAGCACACTTTCAATTACTGAAACTCCAATAGTGCAATACACCCTCAATTACTGAAACTCCAATAGTGCAGCAAATCCTCAATTACTGATGTTCAAATAGTGCAGGACACACTCAATTACTGACACTCCAATAGTGCAACACACCCTCAATTACTGACCCGCCAATAGTGCAGCACACACTCAATTACTGACACTTCAATAGTGCAGCACTCCCTCAATTACTGACACTTCAATAGTGCAGCACACCCTCAATTACTGACCCTCCAATAGTGCAGCATACCCTCAATTACTGATCTTCAAATAGTGCAGCACACACTCAATTCCTGAGACTCCAATAGTGCAACACACCCTCAATTATTGACCCACCAATAGTGCAGCACACCCTCAATTACTGAAACTTCAATAGTGCAACACACCCTCAATTACTGCCCCTCCAATAGTGCAGCGTACCCTCAATTACTTAGACTCCAATAGAGCAGAACACCGACATTTACTGATACATTTATAGAGCAGCAGATCCTCAATTACCGAACCTCCAAACGTGCATCACACCCTCAATTACTGATACTCAAAAAGTGCAGAACAGCTTCAATTTCTGACACTCCAATCGTGCAGCACACCCTCAATTACTAACACTCCAATCATGCAGCAGATCCTCAATTTCTGACACTCCAACAGTGCAGCACACCCTCAATTACTGCCCCTCCAATAGTGCAGCCCACCCTCAATAACTGGCATTCCAATTGTACAGCACACACTCAATTACTTATCGTACAATAGTGCTGCACACCGTCAACTACTGACCCTCCAATAGGCCAGCACACCTTTAAATACTGACCTTCCGATAGTGCAGAACACCCTAAATTACTGACACTCCAATTGTGCAGCACACCCAAAATTACTGACACTCCAATAGTACAGCACACCCTCAATTACTGATCCTCCAATACTGCAGCACACCGTAAATTACTGACACTCCAATTGTGCAGCACACCCTCAAATACTGACACTCCAATCGTGCAGCGCACCCTCAATTACTGACACTCCAATAGTGCAGCACACCCTCAATTACTGAAACTCCAATAGTGCAGCAAACCCTCAATTACTGACACTCGAATAGTGCAGCACACCCTCAATTACTGAAACACCAATAGTGCAGCACACCCTCAATTACTGCCCCTCCAATAGTGCAGCCCACCCTCAATTACTGGCATTCCAATAGTACAGCACACACTCAATTACTTATCGTACAATAGTGCTGCACACCGTCAACTACTGACCCTCCAATAGGCCAGCACACCTTTAAATACTGAGCTTCCAACAGTGCAGAATACCGTAAATTACTGACACTCCAATTGTGCAGCACACCCTCAATTACTGACACTCCAATACTGCAGCACACCCTCAATTACCGATCCTCCAATTGTGCAGCACACCCACAATTACTCACATTCCGAGAGTGCAGAACAGCCTCAATTACTGAAACTCCAATAGTGAAGGAAACCTTTAATTACTGACTCTCCAATACTGCAGCACACCCTCCTTTACTTACACCTCAATAGTAAACCTACAGTTCAGCACACCCCCAATTACTGACATTCCAATAGTGCAGCACACCCTCAATTACTGACATGCTAGTAACACAGCAGACACTCAATTACTGACCCTCTAATAGTGCAGCAGACACTTAATTATTGACCCTCCAGAAGTGCAGCATACTGTCACTTACTGACACTCCAGTAGTGCAGCACAAACTCAATTACTGACATTCCAATAATGCAGCACACCCTCTATTACTGATCCTCCAATATTGCTGCACACCCTCAATTACTGACCTTCCGACAGCGCAGCACACCCAAAATTACTGACCCTCCAATAGTACAGCACACCCTCAATTACTGATCCTCCGATACTGCAGCACACCCTCAATTACTGACACTCCAATAGTGCAGCACACCCTCAATTACTGAAACTCCAATAGTGCAGCATACCGTTAATTACTGAAACTCCAATAGTGCAGCACACCCTCAATTACTGACACTCGAATAGTGCAGCACACCCTCAATTACTGAAACTCCAATAGTGCAACACACCCTCAATTACTGAAACACCAATAGTGCAGCACACCCTCAATTACTGATACTCAAAAAGTGCAGAACAGCTTCAATTTCTGTCACTCCAATCGTGCAGCACACCCTAAATTACTGACACTCCAATTGTGCAGCAGACCCTCTATTACTGACGCTCCAATAGTGCAGCACACCCTCAATTACTGACATTCCAATAGTCCAGCACACCCTCAATTACTGATCCTCCAATACAGCAGCACACCCTCAATTACTGACAATCCAATAGTGCAGCACACGCTCAATTACTGAAACTCCACTAGTGCAGCTTACCGTTAATTACTGAAACTCCAATAGTGCAACACACCCTCAATTACTGACACTCGAATAGTGCAGCACACCCTCAATTACTGAAATTCCAATAGTGCAGCACACTTTCAATTACTGAAACTCCAATATTGCAACACACCCTCAATTACTGAAACTCCAATAGTGCAACACACCCTCAATTACTGACCCACCAATAGTGCAGCACACTCTCAATTACTGACACTTCAATAGTGCAGCACACCCTCAATTACTGACACTTCAATAGTACAGCACACCCTCAATTACTGACCCTCCAATAGTGCAGCATACCCTCAATTACTGACCTTCAAATAGTGCAGCACACACTCAATTACTGAGACTTCAATAGTGCAAAAAACCCTCAATTACTGACCCACCAATAGTGCAGCACACCCTCAATTACTGAAACTTCAATAGTGCAGCACACCCTCAATTACTGCCCCTCCAATAGTGCAGCATACCCTCAATTACTTACACTCCAATAGAGCAGAACACCGACATTTACTGATACATTTATAGAGCAGCAGATCCTCAATTACCGAACCTCCAAACGTGCATCACACCGTCAATTACTGATACTCAAAAAGTGCAGAACAGCTTCAATTTCTGACACTCCAATCGGGCAGCACACCCTCAATTACTGACACTCCAATCATGCAGCACACCCTCAATTTCTGACACTCCAACAGTGCAGCACAGCCTCAATTACTGACACTCCAATCGTGCAGCACACCCTCAATTACTGACATGCCAACAGTGCAGCACAGCCTCAATTAATGACACTACAATTGTGCAGCACAACACCAATTACTGATCCTCCAATATTGCTGCACACCTTCAATTACTGACCTTCGGACAGTGCAGAACACCCTAAATTACTGACACTCCAATTGTGCAGCAGACCCTCTATTACTGACGCTCCAATAGTGCAGCACACCCTCAATTACTGATACTCAAAAAGTGCAGAACAGCTTCAATTTCTGACACTCCAATCGTGCAGCACAACCTAAATTACTGACACTCCAATTGTGCAGCAGACCCTCTATTATTGACGCTCCAATAGTGCAGCACACCCTCAATTACTGACATTCCAATAGTCCAGCACACTCTCAATTACTGATCCTCCAATACTGCAGCACACCCTCAATTACTGACAATCCAATAGTGCAGCACACGCTCAATTACTGAAACTCCACTAGTGCAGCTTACCGTTAATTATTGAAACTCCAATAGTGCAGCACACCCTCAATTACTGAAATAGCAATAGTGCAGCACACTTTCAATTACTGAAACTCCAATAGTGCAACACACCCTCAATTACTGAAACTCCAATAGTGCAACAAACCCTCAATTACTGACGTTCAAATGGTGCAGGACACACTCAATTACTGACACTCCAATAGTGCAACACACCCTCAATTACTGACCCACCAATAGTGCAGCACACTCTCAATTACTGACACTTCAATAGTGCAGCACACCCTCAATTACTGACACTTCAATAGTGCAGCACACCCTCAATTACTGACCCTCCAATAGTGCAGCATACCCTCAATTACTGACCTTCAAATAGTGCAGGACACACTCAATTACTGAGACTCCAATAGTGCAGCATACCCTCAATTACTGACCTTCAAATAGTGCAGGACACACTCAATTACTGAGACTCCAATACTGCAACACACCCTCAATTACTGACCCACCAATAGTGCAGCACACACTCAATTACTGAGACTCCAATATTGCAGCACACCGTCAATTACTGACACTCCAATCATGCAGCACACCCTCATTTACTGACACTGCAATAGTGTAGCACCCCCTCAATTACAGACACTCGAATAGTGCAGCACACCCTCAATTACTGACCCTCCAATAGTGCAGCATCCCGTCAATTACTGACCCACCAATAGTGCAGCACACTCTCAATTACTGAAATTTCAATAGTGCAGCACACCCTCAATTACTGACCCTCCAATAGTGCAGCATACCCTCAATTACTTACACTCCAATAGAGCAGAACACCGACATTTACTGATACATTTATAGCGCAGCAGATCCTCAATTACCAAACCTCCAAATGTGCAGCACACCCTCAATTACTGATACTCAAAAGTGCAGAACAGCTTCAATTTTTGACACTCCAATCGTGCAGCACACCCTCAATTACTGACACTCCAATAGCGCAGCACACCCTCAATTACTGACACTCCAACAGTGCAGCACACCCTCAATTAATGACACTACAATTGTGCAACACACCCTCAAATGCAGACTCTCTTGTAGTGCAGCACACACTCAATTACTGACCCTCCAATAGTGCAGCATACCGTCAATTACTGATACTGCAATAGTATAGCACCCCCTCAATTACTGACACTCCAATAGTGCAGCACACCCTCAATTATTGACACTCCAATATTGCAGCACACCGTCAATTACTGACACTCCAATCATGCAGCACACCCTCATTTACTGACTCTGCAATCGTGTAGCACCCCCTCAATTACAGACACTCGAATAGTGCAGCACACCCTCAATTACTGACCCTCCAATAGTGCAGCATACCGTCAATTACTGACCCACCAATAGTGCAGCACACTCTCAATTACTGCACTCCAATAGTGCAACACACCCTCAATTACTGACCCACCAATAGTGCAGCACACCCTCAATTACTGAAACTTCAATAGTGCAGCACTCCCTCAATTACTGACCCTCCAGTAGTGCAGCACACCCTCAATTACTTACACTCCAATAGAGCAGAACACCGACATTTACTGATACATTTATAGAGCAGCAGATCCTCAATTACCGAACCTCCAAACGTGCAGCACACCCTCAATTAATGATACTCAAAAAGTGCAGAACAGCTTCAATTTCTGACACTCCAATCGTGCAGCACACCCTCAATTACTGACACTCCAACAGTGCAGCACAGCCTCAATTACTGACACTCCAACAGTGCAGCACAGCCTCAATTACTGACACTTCAACAGTGCAGCACAGCCTCAATTACTGACACTCCAACAGTGCAGCACAGCCTCAATTAATGACACTACAATTGTGCAGCACACCCTCAAATGCGGTCTCTCTAGTAGTGCAGCACACACTCAATTACTGACCCTCCAATAGTGCAGCATACCGTAAATTACTGACACTGCAATAGTATAGCACCCCCTCAAATACTGACACTCCAATCATGCAGCAAACCCTCAATTACTGACACTCCAATAGTATAGCACCCCCTCAATTACTGACACTCCAATTGTGCAGCACACCCTCAATTACTGACACTCCAATATTGCAGCACACCGTCAATTACTGACACTCCAATCATGCAGCACACCCTCATTTACTGACACTGCAATAGTGTAGCACCCCCTCAATTACAGACACTCGAATAGTGCAGCACACCCTCAATTACTGACCCTCCAATAGTGCAGCATACTATCAATTACTGACACTGCAATAGTGTAGCACCCACTCAATTACTGAGACTCGAATAGTGCAGCACACGCTCAATTACTGACCCCATGTAGTGCAGGACACCTTCAATTACTGTACTTTCAATAGTCCAGCACACCCTCAATTAATGACCCTCCAAACGTGCAGCACACCCTCAATTACTGCCACACCTATCGTGCAGCACACCCTGAATTACTGACCCTCCAATAGTGCAGCACACCCTCAATTACTTGCACACCAATAGTGCAGCACACCCTCAATTACTGACAATCCAAAAGTGCAGCACACACTCAATTGATGACTCTTCAATAATGCAGCACAGTCTCATTTACTGATCCTCCAATAGTGCAGCACACCCTCAAACACTGACCCTCTAATAGTGCAACAGACCTTCAATTACTGACCTTCTGACATTGCAGAACACCTCAATTACAGATCCTCCACTAGTGCAGCACTCCCTCAATTAATGACACTCCAATAGTGCAGCATACTATCAATTACTGACACTGCAATAGTGTAGCACCCACTCAATTACTGACACTCGAATAGTGCAGCACACGCTCAATTACTGACCCCATGTAGTGCAGGACACCTTCAATTACTGTACTTTCAATAGTCCAGCACACCCTCAATTAATGACCCTCCAAACGTGCAGCACACCCTCAATTACTGCCACACCTATCGTGCAGCACACCCTGAATTACTGACCCTCCAATAGTGCAGCACACCCTCAATTACTTGCACACCTCTAGTGCAGCACACCCTCAATTACTGACAATCCAAAAGTGCAGCACACACTCAATTGATGACTCTTCAATAATGCAGCACAGTCTCATTTACTGATCCTCCAATAGTGCAGCACACCCTCAAACACTGACCCTCTAATAGTGCATCAGACCTTCAATTACTGACCTTCTGACATTGCAGAACACCTCAATTACAGATCCTCCACTAGTGCAGCACTCCCTCAATTAATGACACTCCAATAGTGCAGCACAGCCTTAATTACTGACAAGCCTATAGCGCAGCACATCCTCAATTACCGACCTTCCAATCGTGCAGCACACTCTCAATTAATGACACTCCAACAGTGAAACACATCATCAATTAATGACACTTCAATACTGAAGGTAACCCTCAATTTTTGAACCTCCAATAGTGTGGCACACACTCAATTACTTACATTCCAATAGTGCAACACACCCTCAATTACTGACCCACCAATAGTGCAGCACACACTCAATTACTGAGACTCCAATATTGCAGCACACCGTCAATTACTGACACTCCAATCATGCAGCACACCCTCATTTACTGACACTGCAATAGTGTAGCACCCCCTCAATTACAGACACACGAATAGTGCAGCACACCCTCAATTACTGACCCTCCAATAGTGCAGCATCCCGTCAATTACTGACCCACCAATAGTGCAGCACACTCTCAATTACTGAAACTTCAATAGTGCAGCACACCCTCAATTACTGACCCTCCAATAGTGCAGCATACCCTCAATTACTTACACTCCAATAGAGCAGAACACCGACATTTACTGATACATTTATAGCGCAGCAGATCCTCAATTACCGAACCTCCAAACGTGCAGCACACCCTCAATTACTGATACTCAAAAGTGCAGAACAGCTTCAATTTTTGACACTCCAATCGTGCAGCACACCCTCAATTACTGACACTCCAATAGTGCAGCACACCCTCAATTACTGACACTCCAATAGTGCAGCACAGCCTCAATTACTGACACTCCAACAGTGCAGCACACCCTCAATTAATGACACTACAATTGTGCAACACACCCTCAAATGCAGACTCTCTAGTAGTGCAGCACACACTCAATTACTGACCCTCCAATAGTGCAGCATACCGTCAATTACTGATACTGCAATAGTATAGCACCCCCTCAATTACTGACACTCCAATGGTGCAGCACATCCTCAATTATTGACACTCCAATATTGCAGCACACCGTCAATTACTGACACTCCAATCATGCAGCACACCCTCATTTACTGACACTGCAATAGTGTAGCACCCCCTCAATTACAGACACTCGAATAGTGCAGCACACCCTCAATTACTGACCCTCCAATAGTGCAGCATACCGTCAATTACTGACCCACCAATAGTGCAGCACACTCTCAATTACTGCACTCCAATAGTGCAACACACCCTCAATTACTGACCCACCAATAGTGCAGCACACCCTCAATTACTGAAACTTCAATAGTGCAGCACTCCCTCAATTACTGACCCTCCAGTAGTGCAGCACACCCTCAATTACTTACACTCCAATAGAGCAGAACACCGACATTTACTGATACATTTATAGAGCAGCAGATCCTCAATTACCGAACCTCCAAACGTGCAGCACACCCTCAATTAATGATACTCAAAAAGTGCAGAACAGCTTCAATTTCTGACACTCCAATCGTGCAGCACACCCTCAATTACTGACACTCCAACAGTGCAGCACAGCCTCAATTACTGACACTCCAACAGTGCAGCACAGCCTCAATTACTGACACTTCAACAGTGCAGCACAGCCTCAATTACTGACACTCCAACAGTGCAGCACAGCCTCAATTAATGACACTACAATTGTGCAGCACACCCTCAAATGCGGTCTCTCTAGTAGTGCAGCACACACTCAATTACTGACCCTCCAATAGTGCAGCATATCGTAAATTACTGACACTGCAATAGTATAGCACCCCCTCAAATACTGACACTCCAATCATGCAGCAAACCCTCAATTACTGACACTCCAATAGTATAGCACCCCCTCAATTACTGACACTCCAATTGTGCAGCACACCCTCAATTACTGACACTCCAATATTGCAGCACACCGTCAATTACTGACACTCCAATCATGCAGCACACCCTCATTTACTGACACTGCAATAGTGTAGCACCCCCTCAATTACAGACACTCGAATAGTGCAGCACACCCTCAATTACTGACCCTCCAATAGTGCAGCATACTATCAATTACTGACACTGCAATAGTGTAGCACCCACTCAATTACTGAGACTCGAATAGTGCAGCACACGCTCAATTACTGACCCCATGTAGTGCAGGACACCTTCAATTACTGTACTTTCAATAGTCCAGCACACCCTCAATTAATGACCCTCCAAACGTGCAGCACACCCTCAATTACTGCCACACCTATCGTGCAGCACACCCTGAATTACTGACCCTCCAATAGTGCAGCACACCCTCAATTACTTGCACACCAATAGTGCAGCACACCCTCAATTACTGACAATCCAAAAGTGCAGCACACACTCAATTGATGACTCTTCAATAATGCAGCACAGTCTCATTTACTGATCCTCCAATAGTGCAGCACACCCTCAAACACTGACCCTCTAATAGTGCATCAGACCTTCAATTACTGACCTTCTGACATTGCAGAACACCTCAATTACAGATCCTCCACTAGTGCAGCACTCCCTCAATTAATGACACTCCAATAGTGCAGCACAGCCTTAATTACTGACAAGCCTATAGCGCAGCACATCCTCAATTACCGACCTTCCAATCGTGCAGCACACCCTCAATTAATGACACTCCAACAGTGAAACACATCATCAATTAATGACACTTCAATACTGAAGGTAACCCTCAATTTTTGAACCTCCAATAGTGTGGCACACCCTCAATTACTTACATTCCAATAGTGCAGCACACCGTCAATTACTTACGATGCAATAGTGCAGCATACCCTCAGTTACTGACATGCCAACAGTGCAGCACTGCCTCAAATACTGATAGTCCAATACTGTAGGACACCCTCAAATTCTGACCCACCAATAGTGCAGCACACCCTCAATTACTGACAATCTGGTAGCGTAGAGGACACTCAGTTACTGACACTCCAATAGTACAGCACACCTTTAATTACTGATCCTCCAATACTGCAGCACACCCTCAATTACTGACACTTCAATACTGCAGCACACGCTCAATTACTGACACTCCAATAGGGCAGAAAAGCCACAATTACTGACATTCCAACAGTGCAGCACACCTTCAATTACTGATCCTCCAATACTGCAGCACACCTTCAATTGCTGACAAACATATAGTGCAGCACTGCCTCAAATACCGACCATCCAATCGTGCAGCACACTCTCAGTGCAGTAAAGCCACAATTACTGACACTCCAACAGTGCAGAACACCCTCAATTACTGACACTCCAACAGTGCAACACCCCCTCAATTACTTTCACTGCAATATTGCAGCACCCCCCCATTTATTGACACTATAGTAGCAGAGCAGACTCTCAATTACTGTCACTCCAATAGTACAGCACAACTCAATTTTTACCCTCCAATAAAGCAGCATGCCCTCAATTACTTACAATGCAATAGTGCAGCATACCCTCAATTACTGACCTGCCAACAATGCAGCACACCCTGAATTACCAACCCTCCAATCATGCAGCACACCCTCAATTACTGACACTCCAACAGTGCAACACAGCCTAAATTACTGACACTTCAATACTGAAGGTAATCCTCAATTTTTGAACCACCAATAGTGCAGCACACCCTCAATTACTGACACTCCAATATTGCAGCAGACCGTCAATTACTGACACTCCAATCATGCAGCACAGCCTCATTTACTGACACTGCAATAGTGTAGCACCCCCTCAATTACAGACACTCAAATAGTGCAGCACACTCTCAATTACTGACACTCGAATAGTGCAGCACACCCTCAATTACTGACCCTCCAATAGTGCAGCATACCCTCAATTACTTACACTCCAATAGAGCAGAACACCGAGATTTACTGACACATTTATAGAGCAGCAGATCCTCGATTACCGAACCTCCAAACGTGCAGCACACCCTCAATTACTGATACTCAAAAAGTGCAGAACAGCTTCAATTTCTGACACTCCAGTCGTGCAGCACACCCTCAATTACTGACACTCCAACAGTGCAGCACAGCCTCAATTACTGACACTCGAATCGTGCAGCACACCCTCAATTACTGACACTCCAACAGTGCAGCACAGCCTCAATTAATGACACTACAATTGTGCAGCACACCCTCAAATGCGGACTCTCTAGTAATGCAGCACACACTCAATTACTGACCCTCCAATAGTGCAGCATACCGTCAATTACTGACATTGCAATAGTTTTGCACCCCCTCAATTACTGACACTCCAATTGTGCAGCACACCCTCAATTACTGACACTCCAATCATGCAGCACACCCTCATTTACTGACACTGCAATTGTGCAGCACAGCCTCAATTACTGATCCTCCAATACTGCAGCGCACAGTCAATTACTGACATGCCAATAGTGCAGCACCCTCAATTACTGACACTCCAATTGTGCAGCTCACCCTCAATTACTGACACTCCAATATTGCAGCACACCGTCAATTACTGACACTCCAATCATGCAGCACACCCTCATTTACTGACACTGCAATTGTGCAGCACAGCCTCAATTACTGATCCTCCAATACTGCAGCGCACAGTCAATTACTGACATGCCAATAGTGCAGCACCCTCAATTACTGACACTCCAATAGTGCAGAACACCCTCAATTACTGACCCTTGAATAGTGCAGCATACCGTCAATTACTGACACTCCAATAGTGCAGCACAACCTCAATTACTGACCCTCCAATAGTGCAGCTGATACTCAATTACTGACACTCCAATAGTGCAGCCCACCCTCAATTACTGGCATTCCAATAGTACAGCACACACTCAATTACTTATCGTACAATAGTGCTGCACACCGTCAACTACTGACCCTCCAATAGGCCAGCACACCTTTAAATACTGACCTTCCGACAGTGCAGAATACAGTAAATTACTGACACTCCAATAATGCAGCACGCCCTCAATTACTGACACTCCAATAGTGCAGCACACCCTCAATTACCGATCCTCCAAACATGCAGCACACCCACAATTACTCACATTCCGAGAGTGCAGAACAGCCTCAATTACTGACACTCCAATAGTGAAGGAAACCTTTAATTACTGACACTCCAATACTGCAGCACACCCTCCTTTACTTACACTTCAATAGTACGCCTACGGTTCAGCACACCCCCAATTACTGACATTCCAATAGTGCAGCACACCCTAAATTACTGACACACCAATAGTGCAGCACACCCTCAATTACTGAAACACCCATAGTGCAGCACACCCTCAATCACTGAAACTCCAATAGTGCAGCACACTCTCAATTACTGATCCTCCAATATTGCTGCACACCTTCAATTACTGACCTTCCAACAGTGCAGAACACCCTCTATTACTGACATTCCAATAGTGCTGCACACCCTCAATTAATGACACTACAATTGTGCAGCACACCCTCAATTACTGACCCTCCAACAGTGCAGCACAGCCTCCTGCACCCCCACCACCCCTCCTGCCACCTCCCCCTCCACCCACCCACCCATCCCTCCACCCAACCCCCAACTCATGTCATGAATTTGTTTCCTAACTGGATCAGCCGGGGTGTCGGGACAATGGATCTCTCTCTCTCTATGTCTCTCTGACTCAGATGAACTGGGACCTAATCACTATTTTCTGTTTACGGTCCTCCCAGAGTTGTTTCCGAATGGACGGCAGATACGGTTACTTCACTTGAGTCAATGATCACGTTACTGGGTGAGGACATGTTACTCCAGCTCCCAAATACGGTGAGTCATTGCAGCGCTTGCTAGACAGATTTCACACCACCCCGCCACTGTCATGGGCTCTTCTCAAAGCATAGTCACTCCCTTGCTCAGCCTCGCCCTCCATCTACCTCCTCCTTGTGGGCTCTTGCCATACGCAAAATGGCTGCCACCAGCTTCCCTACATAACGACAGCTGCTGCGCTCCCAAGGAGTGCCCGCCCATGCCTTGGGAGGTGGCCGGTGACGTTTAGCGGGCTGGTTACAGCTCCCCCGACCCCCGTCCTGTCTCTCTCCCCCTCCCTCCGGATATAGACTCCAGATCCCCTACCACCCCCAATCCCTCCCTCTGCCAGTCGCCACCCAGCAACGCATCAGCTGGCTGACCCGGCTCCCTTTGTGGGATCTTGCTCTGCACAGTCTGGCTGGCCGACAAGCGGCCGGGGTGAGGGTGAGGTTGGTTTTGGGCAGACGTTTTTTTTAAACCCTTCACCATCGCCGCTTTTTAAGGAATAAAAAAAAAACTGCAACACAGGTTTTGGTCGATACCCGATCGCTGTTTTGTGGGATCTTGCTGTGCTTTTCTGACCCGTGCGCACCCCCCCCCCCTCCCTCCCCCTCGGAGGGTGATGTGGATTATCCCATTTCGAAAAAGAGCTGGGGTTGGATGGGTGCTGGGGAAATTGCCCCCCACCCCCACCTTGGGTGTCCAGTTGGGGGTTGGGGGGGGGCGGGTGGGGGTTGGGCCGAAATGGACCTGAAAATAGTAACGGCGATCCCCACTCATTATCAACATTGCTGTTGGTGGGAGCTTGCTGTGCGCCAACGGTCGGTGTCACGTTTCCTGCACAGGCAGTGGGAATGTGGCAGGAAACTCCCTCACTGGCTGGAAAGCGCTTGGTGAGGGGATGCGAGCTGGCTTGACGCGGTGGCCTGTTTTGGTTTGCAGACCACTGTTAAAGACGCCCTGTTGAAGTGCTCAGCCTCTCAGGCGGCGCCGGGCCCCGCTGTCCTGCCAGAGTTCGATACCAGTGGCGTTAGGATCCAGAGCCTGCGCAGGATTTTCATCATCGTGGTGGGCGACCCAGCAGGGGATGACTTGCGGAGAACCCGGGCAGGTAACGTCCACCACTTCTCCCGCCGTTCTACGTCAGCTCACCCCCGTCCTCCTGCCTGGGCCCTGGCTCTGTGCTGGCTGCTCCTGTCCTGGCACAGGGGCCCTGTTGGCTGGAAGGAAGAGGAGTCGGCGGCGATGGTTCTCACGGATTGTCAAGCGGGAAGCGGCTCTCCCCGATGGTCTCCCTACCTTCCACACTCTGTAAACATCAGCTTAATCAAATCTCTGCTGTCCTCATATCCTAACCTGTAATTGTGTCCTGTATCTTCTCCGCGGCGTCCCCACCTCAGACCCCACCCCACCTGACCGCCCCTTCCTGGTTGCCTGATCTACATTGACTTCTGCATCAGCAACAATGGTTTCAAATCCTTCCGTGACCTCACCCCTCCCTATCTCTTTAACCTCCTCCAGCCCCTACACCCCTCCCTATCTCTGTAACCTTCTCCAGCCTCTACACCCCTCCCTATCTCTGTAACCTCCTCCAGCCCCTGCACACCTCCCTATCTCTGTAACCTCCTCCAGCCCCTGCACCGCTCCCTATCCCTGTAACCACCTCCAAACCTTACACCCCTCCCTATCTCTTTTACCTCCTCCAGACATAACACCCCTCCCTATCTCTGTAACCTCCTCCAGCCCCTACAACCCTCCGAGATCTCTGTGCTCCTCTAATTCCAGCCTCTTGTGCATCTCCAGATTCCCATCGCTCCACCATTGGTGGCCGTGCCTTCAGCTGCCTGGGCCCTAAGATCTCGAATTCCCTCCCTAAACCTCTCCGCCTCCCTGTCTCTTTCTGTAAGATGCTGCCTAAAACAGACCTCTTTGACTGAGCTTCTTATCTCTAATATCTCCCTATGTGGCTCGGGGATGGTGGGGGAGGGTGAGTGAGGGAAGGAAGGTTGGGGATAAAGGAGGGTGAGGGGAACAGAGGAGGAGGGAAGGGGGGATGAAGGAGGGATGGGGGACGGAGAATGAATGGGAGGTTGAGTGAGGGAGTGGGAGGGAGGGATGGGGACAAAGGAGGGTAAGGGGGACAGAGGGGGAGAGAAGGGGATGAAGGAGGGAGGGGGAGGGATGGAGATGGAGGGACAGAGGGATGGAGGGGAGGGTGAGTGAGGAAGTTGGAGGGATGGAGAGATGTGGACGAAGAAAGGTGAGGGAAAGGGGACAAAGGAGGGAGGGGAGGGAGAATGAAGGGGAGGGAAAGAGGGAGAGGGGGATGGAGTGGGTGAGTGAGGGAGGGAGAAGGAGGGATACATAAGGAGAGGGAAGAGGTGATGTAGGGGGAGTGATGGAGGGATGCAGACAGAGGGAGGTGGAGGGGAGGGTGAGTGAAAGGGATGGAGGAAGTTGGAAAGAGAGGGAAGTGGGATGGAGGGGTAAGATGAGTGAGGGAGTGTCGGGGATGGAGGGAGGGGGGCGAAGAATGAGGGAGGGAAAGTGAAGGAGAGGGAGGCATTCGGAGAGGGAGGGGATGATGGAGGGGGAGGGAGGGTGGGAAGGCAGTGGAGGAGGGTGAGGGGTGCAGAGGGGTGAAGGATTAATTAAACATCACTCCTGTTTCCCATTGAAATAGCCTCATGCAGCAAGACCCCCACCAGCGAGGAAATCCAGGAACTGGGGGAGGCCAACGCACTCTGGACACCAAAGCAGCTCACGTGGATGTCGACGGAGACCTTTGAGGACACGATTGATGTGCTGGCTTCAATCCGCAGCGTCTCAGACGAGCAGCGCGTTGCTCTGATGGACAAGGCAGTGGAGGTAACACCCACCGTGTGAGATTAAAGCAGGCGAGGAGTCCGGGCTGGATGTGGGTTCGGAGGGGTGACCCCCATCATCTGTTTCGTCTGTGATCTTGGTTGAGGGGTAAATATTGGCCCCAGGGCAGGAGAGGTTCTCTGCACTATCTTCTTCCAATAGCAGCCGGGGAGGCAGGGGAAGTGGGGGTGGGGTTATGTTTTACATACCCGCCTGAGAGAGCAGACGACACCTCTGGCTGTGCGGCACTCCCTCACTACTGGCACTGGGAGAATTGAGCCTGGATTTTGTCCTCAGGACCCTGCAGTCAGACTCAAACCTTCTGTGGCTCAGAGGGAAGGGAGCAGCTTGCTGTACCCGGAGCCACGGCAGTGTGAAGGGTGCGTAGCCAAAGGTTAAGTGATGCCTCGCTGTGAGGGTTGCCAGCATGACACGTCCGTCTGTTTGTGTGTTGCAGGCATGGGGAGCAACATCCAGTTTCACCCAGGAAGAAATTGCCAATCTGCAATCCCTCGTCAGCATGCTCCCTGTGAGTGAGGTAAAGTCACTGGATCTCAGTTCCATTGATAATCTGGAAAGCATGGCCGTCTGCCCAACATGGACCCAAGAGAAGGTAACTGCACCTCAGGCCCTCTGAGCATGGTCAAACACCAACTCCCACTCCAACAACACCTATGACCTACTATAATATCCCAAGCTGCTTCATGGGAATGATTAGCAAACACATTTTGACTTGGAGCTCAGGGCCCCTGGAGCTGAAGGCACGGCCGCCAATGGTGGAGCGATGGGAATCGGGGGATGGACAAGAGGCCGGAATTGGAGGAACGCACAAATCTCGAGGGTGGTAGGGGCTGGAGGAGGTTACAGAGATAGGGAGGGGTGTAGCAGCTGGAGGAGGTTACAGAGATACGGAGGGGTGTTGGGGCTGGAGGAGGTTACAGAGATAGGGAGGAGAGTAGGGGCTGGAGGAGGTTACAAAGGGGTGCAGGGGCTGGAGGAGGTTACAGAGATAGGGAGGTTTAGGGGTTGGAGGAGGTTACAGGGATAGGGAGGAGTGTAGGGACTGGAGGAGGTTATAGAGATAGGGAGGGGTGTAGGGGCTGGAGGAGGTTACAGAGATAGAGAGGGATGAGAGGATGGAGGGGGTAACAGAGATAGGGAGGGAGTTACAGAAATAGGGAGGGTTGTAGGGGCTGGAGGAGGTTACAGAGATAGGAAGTTACAGAGATAGGGAGGGTTGTAGGGGCTGGAGGAGGTTACAGAGATAGGGAGGGGTGTAGGAGCTGGAGGAGGTTACAGAGATAGGGAATGATGAGAGGCTGGAGGAGGTTACAGAGATAGGGAGGGGTGTAGCAGCTGGAGGAGGTTACAGAGATACGGAGGGGTGCTGAGGCTGGAGGAGGTTACAGAGATAGGGAGGGGTGTAGGGGCTGGAGGAGGTTATAGAGGGGTGTAGGGGCTGGAGGAGGTTACAGAGATAGGGAGGAGTGTAGAGGCTGGAGGTGGTTACAGAGATAGGGAGGGTGGTAGGGTTTGGAGGAGTTTACAGGGATAGCGAGGAGTGTAGGGACCGGAGGAGGTTATAGAGATAGGGAGGGTTGTAGGGGCTGGAGGAGGTTACAGAGATAGGGAGGGCTGTAGGGGCTGGAGGAGGTTACAGAGATAGACAGTGGTGTAGGGGCTGGAGGAGGTTACAGAAATAGGGAGTGATGAGAGGCTGGAGGAGGTTACAGAGATAGGGAGGATGGGAGGCTGGTGCGGGTTACAGAGATGGGGAGGGAGTTACAGAAATAAGAAGGGGTGTAGGGCTGGAGGAGGTTACAGAGATAGGGAAGGATGTAGGGGCTGCAGGAGGTAACAGAGATAGGGAGGGGTGTAGGGCTGGAGGAGGGTATAGAGATAGGAAGGGGTGTAGGGGCTGGAGGAGGTTACAGAAATAGGGAGGGGTGTAGGGGCTGTAGGAGGTTATAGATATAGGGAGTGTTGTAGAGGCTGGAGGAGGTTACAGAGATAGGGAGGGGTTTAGGGGCTGGAGGAGGTTACAGAGATAGGGAGGGGTGTAGGAGCTGGAGGTGGTTACAGAGATAGGGAGGGATGAGAGGCTGGAGGGGGTTACAGAGAGGGAGGGGTGTAGGGGCTGGAGGAGGTTACAGAGATAGGGAGGGGTGTAGGGGCTGGAGGTGGTTACAGAGATAGGGAGGGGTGTAGGGGCTGGAGTAGATTACAGAGATCGGGAGCGATGAGAGGCTAGAGGGGGTTACAGAGGTAGGGAGTGGTGAAGAGGCTGGAGGGGGTTACAGAGATAGGGAGAGGTGTAGGGGCTGGAGGAGGTTACAGAGATAGGGAGGGGTGTAGGAGCTGGAGGTGGTTACAGAGATAGGGAGGGATGAGAGGCTGGAGGGGGTTACAGAGATAGGGAGGGGTGTAGGGGCTGGAGGAGGTTACAGAGATAGGGAGGGGTGTAGGGGCTGGAGGTGGTTACAGAGATAGGGAGGGGTGTAGGGGCTGGAGGGGGTTACAGAGATAGGGAGGGGTGAGAGGCTAGAGGAGGTTACAGAGATAGGGAGGGAGGTAGGGCCTGGAGGAGGTTACAGAGATAGGGAGGGATGAGAGGCTGGAGGGAGTTACAGAGATAGGGAGGGGTGAACAGCTGGAGGAGGTTACAGAGATACGGAGGGATGCTGGGGCTGGAGGAGGTTACAGAGATAGGGAGGGGTGTAGGGGCTGAAGGAGTTTACAGAGATAGCAGTTGTTTTAGGGGCTGGGGTGGGTTACAGAGACCAGGAGGTCGTAGTTTTTGGGGGATTTAACAGAGATTGGAATGTTTGTAGGTGCTGTAGTACGTCACAGAGATAGGGAGGGTTGTACGAGCTGGAGGAATTTACAGAGATAGGGAGGGGTGAAGGGGCTGGAGGAGGTTACAGAGGGGTGTAGGGGCTGGAGGAGGTTACAGAGATAGGGAGAGTTGTAGGGTTTGGAGGATTTTACAGGGATAGCGAGGAGTGTAGGCACTGGAGGAGGTTATAGAGATAGGGAGAGGTGTAGGGGCTGGAGTAGGTTACAGAGATAGGGAGGGGTGTAGGGGCTGGAGGAGGTTACAGAGATAGTGAGGGATGAGAGGATGGAGGGGGTAACAGACATAGTGAGGGAGTTACTGAATTAGGGAGGGTTGTAGGGGCTGGAGGAGGTTACAGAGATAGGAAGTTGCAGAGATAGGGAGGGTTGCAGGGGCTGGAGGAGGTTACAGAGATAGGGAGGGGTGTAGGGGCTGGAGGAGGTTACAGAAATAGGGAGTGATGAGAGGCTGGAGGAGGTTACAGAGATAGGGAGGAATGGGAGGCTGGTGTGGGTTACAGAGATGGGGAGGGAGTTACAGAGATAAGGAGGGGTGTAGGGCTGGAGGAGGTTACAGAGATAGGGAGGGGTGTAGTGGTTGGAGGAGGTTACAGAGATAGGGAGGGGTGTAGGAGCTGGAGGTGGTTACAGAGATAGGGAGGGATGAGAGGCTGGAGGAGGTTACAGAGATAGGGAGGGGTGTAGCAGCTGGAGGAGGTTACAGAGATACGGAGGGGTGCTGGGGCTGGAGGAGGTTACAGAGATAGGGAGGGGTGTAGGGGCTGGAGGAGGTTACAGAGATAGGAAGTTACAGAGATAGGGAGGGTTGTAGGGGTTGGAGGTGGTAATAGAGATAGGCAGGGGTGAGAAGCTGGAGGAGGTTATAGAGATAGGGAGGGGCGTAGGGGCTGGAGGAGGTTACAGAGATAGGGAGGGGCGTAGGGGCTGCTGGAGGTTACAGAGATAGGGAGGGGTGTAGCAGCTGGAGCAGGTTACAGAGATATGGAGCGTTGTAGGGGCTGTAGGAAGTTACAGAGATAGGGAGGGGTGTAGGGCTGGAGGAGGTTACAGAGATAGGGAGGGGTGTATGGGCTGGAGGAGGTAACAGAGATAGGGAGGGGTGTAGGAGCCAGAGGAGGTTACAAAGATAGGGAGGGGTGTAGGGGTTGGATGTGGTTATAGAGATAGGCAGGGGTGAGAGGCTGGAGGAGGTTACAGAGATAGTGAGAGGAGTAGAAGCCGGAGGAGGTTACAAAGATAGGGAGGGGTGTAGGGACTGGAGCAGGATACAGAGATAGGGAGGGGTGCGAGGCTGGAGGAGGTTACAGCGTTAGGGAGATTTTAGGAGCCGGAGGAGGTTACAGTGAAAGGGAGGGTTGTAAGGACTGGAGGGGGTTACAGAGATAGGGAGGGAGTTACAGAGATTGGAAGTTACAGAGATAGGGAGTGACTTACAGAGATAAGGAAGGGTGTAGGGCTGGAGGAGGTTACAGAGATAGGGAGGGATATAGTGGATGGAGGAGGTTACAGAGATAGGGAGGGGTGTAGGGGCTGAAGGAGGTTACAGAGATAGGGACTGTTTTAGGGGCTGGGGTGGGTTACAGAGATCAGGAGGTCGTAGTTTTTGGGGGATTTAACAGAGATTGGAATGTTTGTAGGTGCTGTAGTACGTCACAGAGATAGGGAGGGTTGTACGAGCTGGAGGAATTTACAGAGATAGGGAGGGGTGAAGGGGCTGGAGGAGGTTCCAGAGGGGTGTAGGGGCTGGAGGAGGTTACAGAGATAGGGAGGGGTGTAGAGGCTGGAGGTGGTTACAGAGATAGGGAGAGTTGTAGGGTTTGGAGGAGTTTACAGGGATAGCGAGGAGTGAAGGCACTGGAGGAGGTTATAGAGATAGGGAGGGGTGTAGGGGCTGGAGGAGGTTACAGAGATAGTGAGGGATGAGAGGATGGAGGGGGTAACAGACATAGGGAGGGAGTTACTGAATTAGGGAGGGTTGTAGGGGCTGGAGGAGGTTACAGAGATAGGAAGTTGCAGAGATAGGGAGGGTTGCAGGGGCTGGAGGAGGTTACAGAGATAGGGAGGGGTGTAGGGGCTGGAGGAGGTTACAGAAATAGGGAGTGATGAGAGGCTGGAGGAGGTTACAGAGATAGGGAGGAATGGGAGGCTGGTGCGGGTTACAGAGATGGGGAGGGAGTTACAGAGATAAGGAGGGGTGTAGGGCTGGAGAAGGTTACAGAGATAGGGAGGGGTGTAGTGGTTGGAGGAGGTTACAGAGATAGGGAGGGGTGTAGGTGCTGGAGGTGGTTACAGAGATAGGAAGGGATGAGAGGCTGGAGGGTGTTACAGAGATAGGGAGAGGTGTAGGGGCTGGAGGAGGTTACAGATATAAGGAGGGATGGGAGGCTGGTGCGGGGTACAGAGATGTGGCCGGAGTTACAGAGATGGGGGGGTGAGAGGCTGGAGGAGGTTACAGAGATAGGGCGGGGTGTAGGGGCTGGAGGAGGTTACAAGGCTACGGAGGAGTGTAGGGACTGGAGGAGGTTACAGAGATAGGGAGCGATGAGAGGCTGGAGGAGGTTACGGAGATAGTGAGGCGTGTAGGGGTTGGAGGAGGTTACAGTGATAGGGAAGGGTCTAGGGACTGGAGGAGGTTACAGAGATAGGGAGGGGTGAGAGGCTAGAGGAGGTTACAGAGATAGGGTGAGGAGTAGGAGCTGTAGGAGGTTACAGAGATTGGGTGCGGTCTAGAGGCTGGAGGAAGTGACAGAGATAGGGAGGGAGGTAGGGACTGGAGGAGGTTACAGAGATAGGGAGGGATGAGAGGCTGGAAGGGATTACAGAGATATGGAGGGCTGCTGGGGCTGGAGGAGGTTACAGAGATAGGGAGGTGTGTAGGGGCTGGAGGAGGTTACAGAGGGGTGTAGGGGCTGGAGGAGGTTACAGAGAAAGGGAGGGTTGTAGGGGCTGGAGGTGGTTACAGAGATAGGGAGGGTTGTAGGGGTTGGAGGAGGTTACAGAGATAGGGAGGGTGTTTCAGAAATAAGGCGGGGTGTAGGTCTGGAGGAGGTTACAGAGATAGGGCGGGAGTTACAGAGATAGTGAGTGGTGAGAGGCTGGAGAGCGTTACAGAGATAGGGAGGGGTGTTGGAGCTGGAGGAGGTGACAGAGATAGGGAGCGGTGAGAGGCTGGAGGAGGTTACAGAGATTGGGGGGGAGTTACAGAGATGGTGGAGTGATAGGCTGGAGGAGGTTACAAAGATAGGGTGGGGTGTAGGGGTTGGATGTGCTTATAGAGATAGGTAGGGGTGAGAGGCTGGAGGATGTTATAGAGATAGCGAGGGGCGTAGGGGCTGGAGGAGGTTACAGAGATAGGGAGGGGTGTAGGGGCCGGAGGAGATTACACAGACAGGGAGGGCTGTAGGGTCTGGAAGAGGTTACAGCGATAGGGAAGTGTATAGGGTCTGGAGGATTTTACAGAGATAGGGAGGGTTGTAGGGGCTGGAGGAAGTTACAGAGATAGGGAGGGTTGTAGTGGTTGGAGGAGTTTACTGAGAAAGGGAGCGATGAGAGGCTGGAGGAGGTTCCAGAGATACAGAGGGGTGTAGAGACTGGAGGTGATTACAGAGATACAGAGGGGTGGAGGGTTTGGAGGAGGTTACAGAGATAGGGAGGGGTCTAGGGACTGGAGGAGGTTACAGAGACAGGGAGATGAGTAGGAGCCAGAGGAGGTTACAAAGATAGGGAGGGGTGTAGGGGTTGGAGGTGGTTATAGAGATAGGCAGGGGTGAGAGGCTGGAGGAGGTTACAGAGATACGGAGAGGAGTAGGAGCCGGAGGAGGTTACAAAGATAGGGAGGGGTGTAGGGACTGGAGCAGGATACAGAGATAGGGAGGGGTCCGAGGCTGGAGGAGGTTACAGCGTTAGGGAGATTTTAGGAGCCGGAGGAGGTTACAGTGAAAGGGAGGGTTGTAGGGACTGGAGGGAGTTACAGAGATTGGGAGGGAGTTAAAGAGATAGGAAGATACAGTGATAGGGAGTGACTTACAGAGATAAGGAGGGGTGTAGGGCTGGAGGAGGTTACAGAGATAGGGAGTGGTGTAGGGGCTGGAGGAGGTTACAGAGATAGGGAGGCGTTTAGGACTGGAGAGCGTTACAGAGATAGGGAGGGGCGTAGGGGCTGGAGGAGGTTACAGAGATAGGGAGGGGTGTAGGGCTGGAGGAGGTTACAGAGATAGGGAGGGAGTAACAGAGATGGGGACGTGTGAGAGGCTGGAGAGCATTACAGAGATAGGGTGGGTTGTAGGTGCTGGAGGATGTTACAGAGAATGGGACGGGAGTAGGGATTGGAGGAGGTTACAGAGATAGGGAGGGGCATTGGTGTTGGAGGTGGTTACAGAGATAAGAAGGTGTGTAGGGGTTGGAGGTGTTTACAGAGATAGGGAGGGGCGTAGGGGCTGGAGGAGGTTACAAGGATAAGGCGGATTGTAGGGCTGGAGGATGTTACAGAGATAGGGATGTTTGTAGGGTCTGGAGGAGTTTACTGAGATAGGGAGCGATGAGAGGCTGGAGGATGTTACAGAGATACAGAGGGGTGTAGGGGTTTGAGGAGGTTACAGAGATAGGGAGGTGTCTAGGGACTGGAGGAGTTTACAGAGACTGGGAGAGGAGTAGGAGCCGAGGAGGTTACAAAGATAGGGAGAGTGTCGGTGTTGGAGGTGGTAATAGAGATAGGGAGGGGTGAGAGGCTGGAGGAGGTTATAGAGATAGGGAGGGGCGTAGGGGCTGGAGGAGGTTACAGAGATAGGGAGCGGCGTAGGGGCTGCTGGAGGTTACAAAGATAGGGAGGGGTGTAGGGGTTGGAGGTGGTTATAGAGATAGGCAGGGGTGAGAGGCTGGAGGAGGTTACAGAGATAGGGAGAGGAGTAAGACCCGGAGGAGGTTACAAAGATAGGGAGGGGTGTAGGGACTGGAGCAGGACACAGAGATAGGGAGGGGTGCGAGGCTGGAGGAGGTTGCAGCGTTAGGTAGATTTTAGGAGCCAGAGGAGGTTACAGTGAAAGGGAGGGTTGTAGGGACTGGAGGGGGTTACAGAGCTAGGGAGGGAGTTACAGAGATTGGAAGTTACAGAGATAGGGAGTGACTTACAGAGATAAGGAGGGGTGTAGGGCTGGAGGAGGTTACAGAGATAGGGACGGGTGTAGGGTCTGGAGGAGGTTACAGAGATAGGGAGGGATGTAGTGGCTGGAGGAGGTTACAGAGATAGGGAGCGGTGTAGGGCCTGGAGGAGGTTACAAGGATAAGGAGGATTGTAGGGTTGGAGGATGTTACAGAGATAGGGAGGGTTGTAGTGTCTGGAGGAGTTTACTGAGATAGGGAGCGATGAGAGGCTGGAGGATGTTACAGAGATACAGAGGGGTGTAGGGGTTCGAGAAGGTTACAGAGATAGGGAGGTGTCTAGGGTCTGGAGGAGTTTACAGAGACTGGGAGAGGAGTCGGAGCCGAGGAGGTTACAAAGATAGGGAGGGGTGTAGGGGCTGGAGGAGGTTACAGTGAAAGGGAGGGGTGTAGGGGCAGGAGGAGGTTACAGAGATAGGGAGAGATGTAGGGGCTGGAGGAGGTTACAGTGAAATGGAGGGGTGTAGGAGCCGGAGGAGGTTACAGAGATAGCGAGGTGTGTAGGGGCTGGAGCAGGTTACAGAGATAGTGAGGGGTGTAGAGGCTGGAGGAGGTTACAGTGATAGGGAGGGGTGTAGGCGTTGGAGTAGGTTACAGAGATAGGGAGGGGCGTAGAGGTTGGAGGTGGTTACAGAGATAGGGAGGTGTGTAGGGGTTGGAGGTGTTTACAGAGATAGGGAGGGGTGTAGGAGCTGGAGGAGGTTACAGAGATAGGGAGAGGTGTTGGTGCTGGAGGAGGTTACAGAGATAGGGAGGGGTGTAGGGGCTGGAGGATGTTACAGAGATAGGGAGGGTGTTTCAGAGATAAGGCGGGGTGTAGGTCTGGAGGAGGTTACAGAGATAGGGCGGGAGTTACAGAGATAGTGAGTGGTGAGAGGCTGGAGAGCGTTACAGAGATAGGGAGGGGTGTTGGAGCTGGAGGAGGTTACAGAGATAGGGAGCGGTTAGAGGCTGGAGGAGGTTACAGAGATGGGGGGGGAGTTATAGAGATGGTGGAGTGATAGGCTGGAGAAGGTTACAGAGATAGGGCGGGAGTTACAGAGATAGTGAGTGGTGAGAGGCTGGAGAGCGTTACAGAGATAGGGAGGGGTGTTGGAGCTGGAGGAGGTTACAGAGATCGGGGGGGAGTTACAGAGATGGTGGAGTGATAGCCTGGAGGAGGTTGCAAAGATAGGGTGGGGTGTAGGGGTTGGATATGGTTATAGAGATAGGTAGGGGTGAGAGGCTGGAGGATGTTATAGAGATAGCGAGGGGCGTAGGGGCTGGAGGAGGTTACAGAGATATGGAGCGTTTTAGGGGCTGGAGGAAGTTACAGAGATAGGGAGGGGTGTAGGACTGGAGGACGTTACAGAGATAGGGAGGGGTGTAGGGGCTGGAGGAGGTAACATAGATAGGGAGGGGTGTAGGGGCCGGAGGAGATTACACAGACAGGGAGGGCTGTAGGGTCTGGAAGAGGTTACAGTGATAGGGAAGTGTGTAGGGTCTGTAGGATTTTACAGAGATAGGGAGGGTTGTAGGGGCTGGAGGAAGTTACAGAGATAGGGAGGGTTGTAGGGGCTGGAGGAGTTTACTGAGAAAGGGAGCGATGAGAGGCTGGAGGAGGTTACAGAGATAGGGAGGCGTGTAGGACTGGAGGGGGTTACAGAGATTGGGAGGGAGTTACAGAGATAGGAAGTTACAGAGATAGGGAGTGACTTACAGAGATAAGGAGGGGTGTAGGGCTGGAGGAGGTTACAGAGATAGGGAGGGGTGTAGTGGCTGGAGGAGGTTACAGAGATAGGGAGGCGTGTAGGACTGGAGAGCGTTACAGAGATAGGGAGGGGCGTAGGGGCTGGAGGAGGTTATAGAGATAGGGAGGGGTGTAGGGCTGGAGGAGGTTACAGAGATAGGGAGGGAGTAACAGAGATGGGGACGCATGAGCGGCTGGAGAGCGTTACAGAGATAGGGTGGGTTGTAGGTGCTGGAGGATGTTACAGACAATGGGATGGGTGTAGGGATTGGAGGAGGTTACAAAGATAGGGAGGGGCATAGGTGTTGGAGGTGGTTACAGAGATAAGAAGGTGTGTAGGGGTTGGAGGTGTTTACAGAGATAGGGAGGTTTGTAGGGTCTGGAGGAGTTTACTGAGATAGGGAGCGATGAGAGGTCGAGGAGGTTACAGAGATAGGGAGGTGTCTAGGGACTGGAGGAGTTTGCAGAGACTGGGAGAGGAGTAGGAGCCGAGGAGGTTACAAAGATAGGGAGGGGTGTAGGGGTTGGAGGTGGTAATAGAGATAGGCAGGGGTGAGAGGCTGGAGGAGGTTTTAGAGATAGAGAGGGGCGTAGGGGCTGGAGGAGGTTACAGAGATAGGGAGGGGCGTAGGGGCTGCTGGAGGTTACAGAGATAGGGAGGGGTGTAGCAGCTGGAGCAGGTTACAGAGATATGGAGCGTTGTAGGGGCTGTAGGAAGTTACAGAGATAGGGAGGGGTGTAGGGCTGGAGGAGGTTACAGACAATGGGATGGGTGTAGGGATTGGAGGAGGTTACAAAGATAGGGAGGGGCATAGGTGTTGGAGGTGGTTACAGAGATAAGAAGGTGTGTAGGGGTTGGAGGTGTTTACAGAGATAGGGAGGTTTGTAGGGTCTGGAGGAGTTTACTGAGATAGGGAGCGATGAGAGGTCGAGGAGGTTACAGAGATAGGGAGGTGTCTAGGGACTGGAGGAGTTTGCAGAGACTGGGAGAGGAGTAGGAGCCGAGGAGGTTACAAAGATAGGGAGGGGTGTAGGGGTTGGAGGTGGTAATAGAGATAGGCAGGGGTGAGAGGCTGGAGGAGGTTTTAGAGATAGAGAGGGGCGTAGGGGCTGGAGGAGGTTACAGAGATAGGGAGGGGCGTAGGGGCTGCTGGAGGTTACAGAGATAGGGAGGGGTGTAGCAGCTGGAGCAGGTTACAGAGATATGGAGCGTTGTAGGGGCTGTAGGAAGTTACAGAGATAGGGAGGGGTGTAGGGCTGGAGGAGGTTACAGAGATAGGGAGGGGTGTATGGGCTGGAGGAGGTAACAGAGATAGGGAGGGGTTTAGGAACCAGAGGAGGTTACAAAGATAGGGAGGTGTGTAGGGGTTGGATGTGGTTATAGAGATAGGCAGGGGTGAGAGGCTGGAGGAGGTTACAGAGATAGTGAGAGGAGTAGAAGCCGGAGGAGGTTACAAAGATAGGGAGGGGTGTAGGGACTGGAGCAGGATACAGAGATAGGGAGGGGTGCGAGGCTGGAGGAGGTTACAGCGTTAGGGAGATTTTAGGAGCCGGAGGAGGTTACAGTGAAAGGGAGGGTTGTAAGGGCTGGAGGGTGTTACAGAGATAGGGAGGGAGTTACAGAGATTGGAAGTTACAGAGATAGGGAGTGACTTACAGAGATAAGGAGGGGTGTAGGGCTGGAGGAGGTTACAGAGATAGGGAGGGGTGTAAGGGCTGAAGGAGGTTACAGAGATAGGGATTGTTGTAGGGGCTGGGGTGGGTTACAGAGACCAGGAGGTCGTAGTTTTTGGGGGATTTAACAGAGATTGGAATGTTTGTAGGTGCTGTAGTACGTCACAGAGATAGGGAGGGTTGTACGAGCTGGAGGAATTTACAGAGATAGGGAGGGGTGAAGGGGCTGGAGGAGGTTCCAGAGGGGTGTAGGGGCTGGAGGAGGTTACAGAGATAGGGAGGGGTGTAGAGGCTGGAGGTGGTTACAGAGATAGGGAGAGTTGTAGTGTTTGGAGGAGTTTGCAGGGATAGCGAGGAGTGTAGGCACTGGAGGAGGTTATAGAGATAGGGAGGGGTGTAGGGGCTGGAGGAGGTTACAGAGATAGTGAGGGATGAGAGGATGGAGGGGGTAACAGACATAGGGAAGGAGTTACTGAATTAGGGAGGGTTGTAGGGGCTGGAGGAGGTTACAGAGATGGGGGGGAGTTACAGAGATGGTGGAGTGATAGCCTGGAGGAGGTTGCAAAGATAGGGTGGGGTGTAGGGGTTGGATGTGATTATAGAGATAGGTAGGGGTGAGAGGCTGGAGGATGTTATAGAGATAGCGAGGGGCGTAGGGGCTGGAGGAGGTTACAGAGATAGGGAGGGGCGTAGGGGCTGGAGGAGGTAACAGAGATAGGGAGGGGTGTAGGGGCCGGAGGAGATTACACAGACAGGGAGGGCTGTAGGGTCTGGAAGAGGTTACAGTGATAGGGAAGTGTGTAGGGTCTGGAGGATTTTACAGAGATAGGGAGGGTTGTAGGGGCTGGAGGAAGTTACAGAGATAGGGAGGGTTGTAGGGGCTGGAGGAGTTTACTGAGAAAGGGAGCGATGAGAGGCTGGAGGAGGTTCCAGAGATACAGAGGGGTTTAGAGGCTGGAGGTGGTTACAGAGATACAGAGGGGTGGAGGGTTTGGAGGAGGTTACAGAGAATGGGATGGGTGCAGGGGCTGGAGGAGGTTACAGAGTTAGTGAGGTGTGTAGGGGCTGGAGGAGGTTACAGAGATAGGGAGGGGTGTAGGGGCTGGAGGAGGTTACAGAGTTAGAGAGGGGTGTAGAGGCTGGAGGAGGTTACAGAGATACGGAGGGGTGTAGGGGTTGGAGGAGGTTACAGAGATAGGGAGGTGTCTAGGGAATGGTGGAGGTTACAGAGATAGGGAGGGGTGTAGGGTGCAGCACACCCTCAAATGCGGACTCTCTAGCAGAGCAACACACCCCCAATAATTGACCCTTCAATAGTGCAGCATACCGTCAATTACTGACACTGCAATAGTGTAGCACCCCTCAATTACTGACACTCAATAGTGCAGCACATCCTCAATTACTGACCCTCCAATAGTGCAGCACACCCTCAATTACTGACACTCCATCAGTGCAGCACAGCCACAATTACTGAACTCCAATAGTGAAGCTCACCCTCAATTACTGACCCTCCAATACTGCAGCACACCCTCAATTACTTACACACCAATAGTGCAGCACACCCTCAATTACTGACATTCAATAATGCCGCACAACGTCAATTGCTGACAAACAAATAGTGCAGCACACCCTCAATTACTGACCCTCCAATAGTTCAGCACACCCTCAATTACTGACCCTCCAATAGTTCAGCACACCCTCAATTACTGACCCTCCAATAGTGCAGCACACCCTCAATTACTGACCCTCCAATAGTGCAGCACACCCTCAATTACTGACCCTCCAATAGCGCAGCACACCCTCAATTACTGACGCTCCAATAGTTCAGCACACCCTCAATTACTGACCCTCCAATAGTGCAGCACACCCTCAATTACTGAGCCTCCAACAGTGCAGCACACCCTCAATTACTGACACTCCAAAACTACAGCACACCCTCAATTACTGACCCTCCAATACTGCAGCACACCTTCAATTACTGATACTCCAATAGAGCAGCACACCCTCAATTACTGACACTCCAATAGTTCAGCACACCCTCAATTACTGACACTCCAATAGAGCAGCACACCCTCAATTACTGACACTCCAATAGAGCAGCACACCCTCAATTACTGACACTCCAATAGTTCAGCACACCCTCAATTACTGACACTCCAATAGAGCAGCACACCCTCAATTACTGACACTCCAACAATATAGCACGGTCTCAATTACTGACACTCCAATAGTGCAGCACACCCTCAATTACTGACACTCCAATATTGCAGCACACCCTCAATTACTGACACACCTATTGTGCAGCATATCCTCAATTATTTACAATCCAATACTGCAGCACACCCACAATTACCGACGACCAATCATGCAGCACGCCCTCAATTACTGACATGCAAGTAGTGTAGCAGACACTCAGTTACTTATGCTCCAATATTGAAGCACACTGTCAATTCCTGACAATCCATTAGTGCAGCCGGAGGAGGTTCCAGATATAAGGAGGGTTTAGGATCTGGAGGAGATTACAGAGATGGGAAGGTTTGTAGGAGCAGGAGGAGGATACTGAGTTGGGGAGGGTTGTTGGGTCTGGAGGAGGTTACAGAGATCAGGTGGGTTGTGGTGAGTGGAGGAGGTTACAGAGATAGGGAGGGTTGTAGGGAGTGGAGGAGTTTACTGTGATCATGAGGGTTGTAAGGGCTGAAGGAGTTTACAGAGATAGGGAGGGATGTAGGACCTGGTGGAGATGACAGAGAAAGGGAGTAGTGTAGTCGCTGAAGGAGGTTACAGAAACAGGGAGAGGATTAGGTGCTGGAGGAGGTTACAGAGATAGCGAGGGCTGTAGGGGCTGGAGGAGGTTACGGCGATAGGGATGGGTGTAAGGGCTGGAGGCGGTTACAGAGATAGGGAGGTTTGTAGGGTTTGGAGGTGGTTACAGAGTTAGGGAGGGGTGTAGGAGCCAGTGGATTTTACAGAGATAGGGAGAGGTGTAGGGGCTGGAGGAGGTTACAGAGATAGGGAGGGGTGTTGTGGCTGGAGCAGGTTACAGAGTTAGGGAGGGGTGTAGGGGCTGGAGGAGGTTACAGAGTTAGGGAGGTGTGTAGGGGTTGGAGGAAGTTACAGAGATAGGGAGGTGTGTAGGGTTTGGAGGTGGTTACAGAGATAGGGAGGTGTGTAGCAGCCGGAGGATTTTACAGAGATATGGAGAGGTGTGGGGGCTGGAAGAGGTTACAGAGATAGGGAGGGTTGTATGGGCTGGAGGGGGTTACAGAGATAGGGAGGGAGTTATAGAGATAAGTACGGGTGTAAGACTGGAGGAGGTTACAGGGATAGGGCGGGAGTTACAGAGATAGGGAGCGGTGAGAGGCTGGAGAACGTTACAGAGATAGGGAGTGGTGTAGGAGCCGGAGGAGGTTACAGAGATAGGGAGGTGTGTAGGAGCTGGAGGTTGTTACAAAGATAGGGGTGGTGGGAGGGGCTGTAGGAGGTTATACAAATAGGGAGGGAGTTATAGAGATATTGAGCCATGTAGGGCTGGAGGAGGTTACAGATAGGGAGGGGTGTACGGTCATGAGGAGGTTACAGAGATATGGAGCGGTGAGAGGCTGGAGGATTTTACAGAGATAGGGCGGGATGTAGGGGCTGGAGGAGGTTAGTGAGATAGGGAGTTGTGCAGGGTTTGTAGGAGGATACAGAGATAGGGAGTGGTGTAGGTATTGGAGGAGGTTATAAGGATAAGGAGGAGTGTAGGGACTGGAGGTGGTAACAGAGATAGGGGGATGTGTAGGGGCTGGAGGACGTTACAGAGATATGGAGGGGTGTAGGGGCTGGAGGAGGTTACAGAGATAGGGAGGGGTGTAGGGGCTGGAGGAGGTTACAGAGTTAGTGAGGGGTGTAGAGGCTGGAGGAGGTTACAGAGATACGGAGGTGTGTAGGGGTTGGAGGAGGTTACAGAGATAGGGAGGTGTCTAGGGAATGGTGGAGGTTACAGAGATCGGGAGGGGTGTAGGGTGCAGCACACCCTCAAATGCGGACTCTCTAGCAGAGCAGCACACCCCCAATAATTGACCCTTCAATAGTGCAGCATACCGTCAATTACTGACACTGCAATAGTGTAGCACCCCTCAATTACTGACACTCAATAGTGCAGCACATCCGCAATTACTGACCCTCCAATAGTGCAGCACACCCTCAATTACTGACACTCCATCAGTGCAGCACAGCCACAATTACTGAACTCCAATAGTGAAGCTCACCCTCAATTACTGACCCTCCAATACTGCAGCACACCCTCAATTACTTACACACCAATAGTGCAGCACACCCTCAATTACTGACATTCAATAATGCCGCACAACGTCAATTGCTGACAAACCAATAGTGCAGCTCACCCTCAATTACTGACCCTCCAATAGTTCAGCACTCCCTCAATTACTGACCCTCCAATAGTTCAGTACACCCTCAATTACTGACGCTCCAATAGTGCAGCACACCCTCAATTACTGACCCTCCAATAGTTCAGCACACCCTCAATTAATGACCCTCCAATAGTTCAGCACACCCTCAATTACTGATCATCCAAAAGTGCAGCACACCCTCAATTCCTGACACTCCAATAGTGCAGCACACCCTCAATTACTGACCCTCCAATAGTTCAGCACACCCTCAATTACTGACCCTCCAATAGTGCAGCACACCCTCAATTACTGAGCCTCCAACAGTGCAGCACACCCTCAATTACTGACACTCCAATAGGGCAGCACAGCCTCAATTACTGACACTCCAATACAACAGCACACCCTCAATTACTGACCCTCCAATAGTGCAGCACACCCTCAATTACTGACACTCCATCAGTGCAGCACAGCCACAATTACTGAACTCCAATAGTGAAGCTCACCCTCAATTACTGACCCTCCAATACTGCAGCACACCCTCAATTACTTACACACCAATATTGCAGCACACCCTCAATTACTGACATTCAATAATGCCGCACAACGTCAATTGCTGACAAACAAATAGTGCAGCACACCCTCAATTACTGACCCTCCAATAGTTCAGCACACCCTCAATTACTGACCCTCCAATAGTTCAGCACACCCTCAATTACTGACCCTCCAATAGTGCAGCACACCCTCAATTACTGACCCTCCAATAGTGCAGCACACCCTCAATTACTGACCCTCCAATAGCGCAGCACACCCTCAATTACTGACGCTCCAATAGTTCAGCACACCCTCAATTACTGACCCTCCAATAGTGCAGCACACCCTCAATTACTGAGCCTCCAACAGTGCAGCACACCCTCAATTACTGACACTCCAAAACTACAGCACACCCTCAATTACTGACCCTTCAATACTGCAGCACACCTTCAATTACTGATACTCCAATAGAGCAGCACACCCTCAATTACTGACACTCCAATAGTTCAGCACACCCTCAATTACTGACACTCCAATAGAGCAGCACACCCTCAATTACTGACACTCCAATAGAGCAGCACACCCTCAATTACTGACACTCCAATAGTTCAGCACACCCTCAATTACTGACACTCCAATAGTGCAGCACACCCTCAGTTACTGACACTCCAACAATATAGCACGGTCTCAATTACTGACACTCCAATAGTGCAGCACACCCTCAATTACTGACACTCCAATATTGCAGCACACCCTCAATTACTGACACACCTATTGTGCAGCATATCCTCAATTATTTACAATCCAATACTGCAGCACACCCACAATTACCGACGACCAATCATGCAGCACGCCCTCAATTACTGACATGCAAGTAGTGCAGCAGACACTCAGTTACTTATGCTCCAATATTGAAGCACACTGTCAATTCCTGACAATCCATTAGTGCAGCCGGAGGAGGTTCCAGATATAAGGAGGGTTTAGGATCTGGAGGAGATTACAGAGATGGGAAGGTTTGTAGGAGCAGGAGGAGGATACTGAGTTGGGGAGGGTTGTTGGGTCTGGAGGAGGTTACAGAGATCAGGTGGGTTGTGGTGAGTGGAGGAGGTTACAGAGATAGGGAGGGTTGTAGGGAGTGGAGGAGTTTACTGTGATCATGAGGGTTGTAGGGGCTGAAGGAGTTTACAGAGATAGGGAGGGATGTAGGACCTGGTGGAGATGACAGAGAAAGGGCGTAGTGTAGTCGCTGAAGGAGGTTACAGAAACAGGGAGAGGATTAGGTGCTGGAGGAGGTTACAGAGATAGCGAGGGCTGTAGGGGCTGGAGGAGGTTACGGCGATAGGGATGGGTGTAAGGGCTGGAGGCGGTTACAGAGATAGGGAGGTTTGTAGGGTTTGGAGGTGGTTACAGAGTTAGGGAGGGGTGTAGGAGCCAGTGGATTTTACAGAGATAGGGAGAGGTGTAGGGGCTGGAGGAGGTTACAGAGATAGGGAGGGGTGTTGTGGCTGGAGCAGGTTACAGAGTTAGGGAGGGGTGTAGGGGCTGGAGGAGGTTACAGAGTTAGGGAGGTGTGTAGGGGTTGGAGGAAGTTACAGAGATAGGGAGGTGTGTAGGGTTTGGAGGTGGTTACAGAGATAGGGAGGTGTGTAGCAGCCGGAGGATTTTACAGAGATATGGAGAGGTGTGGGGGCTGGAAGAGGTTACAGAGATAGGGAGGGTTGTATGGGCTGGAGGGGGTTACAGAGATAGGGAGGGAGTTATAGAGATAAGGACGGGTGTAAGACTGGAGGAGGTTACAGGGATAGGGCGGGAGTTACAGAGATAGGGAGCGGTGAGAGGCTGGAGAACGTTACAGAGATAGGGAGTGGTGTAGGAGCCGGAGGAGGTTACAGAGATAGGGAGGTGTGTAGGAGCTGGAGGTTGTTACAAAGATAGGGGTGGTGGGAGGGGCTGTAGGAGGTTATACAAATAGGGAGGGAGTTATAGAGATAGTGAGCCATGTAGGGCTGGAGGAGGTTACAGATAGGGAGGGGTGTACGGTCATGAGGAGGTTACAGAGATATGGAGCGGTGAGAGGCTGGAGGATTTTACAGAGATAGGGCGGGATGTAGGGGCTGGAGGAGGTTAGTGAGATAGGGAGTTGTGCAGGGTTTGTAGGAGGATACAGAGATAGGGAGTGGTGTAGGTATTGGAGGAGGTTATAAGGATAAGGAGGAGTGTAGGGACTGGAGGTGGTAACAGAGATAGGGGGATGTGTAGGGGCTGGAGGACGTTACAGAGATATGGAGGGGTGTAGGGGCTGGAGGAGGTTACAGAGATAGGGAGGGGTGTAGGCGCTGGAGGAGGTTACAGAGTTAGTGAGGGGTGTAGAGGCTGGAGGAGGTTACAGAGATACGGAGGTGTGTAGGGGTTGGAGGAGGTTACAGAGATAGGGAGGTGTCTAGGGAATGGTGGAGGTTACAGAGATCGGGAGGGGTGTAGGGTGCAGCACACCCTCAAATGCGGACTCTCTAGCAGAGCAGCACACCCCCAATAATTGACCCTTCAATAGTGCAGCATACCGTCAATTACTGACACTGCAATAGTGTAGCACCCCTCAATTACTGACACTCAATAGTGCAGCACATCCGCAATTACTGACCCTCCAATAGTGCAGCACACCCTCAATTACTGACACTCCATCAGTGCAGCACAGCCACAATTACTGAACTCCAATAGTGAAGCTCACCCTCAATTACTGACCCTCCAATACTGCAGCACACCCTCAATTACTTACACACCAATAGTGCAGCACACCCTCAATTACTGACATTCAATAATGCCGCACAACGTCAATTGCTGACAAACCAATAGTGCAGCTCACCCTCAATTACTGACCCTCCAATAGTTCAGCACTCCCTCAATTACTGACCCTCCAATAGTTCAGTACACCCTCAATTACTGACCCTCCAATAGTGCAGCACACCCTCAATTACTGACCCTCCAATAGTTCAGCACACCCTCAATTAATGACCCTCCAATAGTTCAGCACACCCTCAATTACTGATCATCCAAAAGTGCAGCACACCCTCAATTCCTGACACTCCAATAGTGCAGCACACCCTCAATTACTGACCCTCCAATAGTTCAGCACACCCTCAATTACTGACCCTCCAATAGTGCAGCACACCCTCAATTACTGAGCCTCCAACAGTGCAGCACACCCTCAATTACTGACACTCCAATAGGGCAGCACAGCCTCAATTACTGACACTCCAATACAACAGCACACCCTCAATTACTGACCCTCCAATAGTGCAGCACACCCTCAATTACTGACACTCCATCAGTGCAGCACAGCCACAATTACTGAACTCCAATAGTGAAGCTCACCCTCAATTACTGACCCTCCAATACTGCAGCACACCCTCAATTACTTACACACCAATAGTGCAGCACACCCTCAATTACTGACATTCAATAATGCCGCACAACGTCAATTGCTGACAAACAAATAGTGCAGCACACCCTCAATTACTGACCCTCCAATAGTTCAGCACACCCTCAATTACTGACCCTCCAATAGTTCAGCACACCCTCAATTACTGACCCTCCAATAGTGCAGCACACCCTCAATTACTGACCCTCCAATAGTGCAGCACACCCTCAATTACTGACCCTCCAATAGCGCAGCACACCCTCAATTACTGACGCTCCAAAAGTTCAGCACACCCTCAATTACTGACCCTCCAATAGTGCAGCACACCCTCAATTACTGAGCCTCCAACAGTGCAGCACACCCTCAATTACTGACACTCCAAAACTACAGCACACCCTCAATTACTGACCCTCCAATACTGCAGCACACCTTCAATTACTGATACTCCAATAGAGCAGCACACCCTCAATTACTGACACTCCAATAGTTCAGCACACCCTCAATTACTGACACTCCAATAGAGCAGCACACCCTCAATTACTGACACTCCAATAGAGCAGCACACCCTCAATTACTGACACTCCAATAGTTCAGCACACCCTCAATTACTGACACTCCAATAGTGCAGCACACCCTCAGTTACTGACACTCCAACAATATAGCACGGTCTCAATTACTGACACTCCAATAGTGCAGCACACCCTCAATTACTGACACTCCAATATTGCAGCACACCCTCAATTACTGACACACCTATTGTGCAGCATATCCTCAATTATTTACAATCCAATACTGCAGCACACCCACAATTACCGACGACCAATCATGCAGCACGCCCTCAATTACTGACATGCAAGTAGTGCAGCAGACACTCAGTTACTTATGCTCCAATATTGAAGCACACTGTCAATTCCTGACAATCCATTAGTGCAGCCGGAGGAGGTTCCAGATATAAGGAGGGTTTAGGATCTGGAGGAGATTACAGAGATGGGAAGGTTTGTAGGAGCAGGAGGAGGATACTGAGTTGGGGAGGGTTGTTGGGTCTGGAGGAGGTTACAGAGATCAGGTGGGTTGTGGTGAGTGGAGGAGGTTACAGAGATAGGGAGGGTTGTAGGGAGTGGAGGAGTTTACTGTGATCATGAGGGTTGAAGGGGCTGAAGGAGTTTACAGAGATAGGGAGGGATGTAGGACCTGGTGGAGATGACAGAGAAAGGGAGTAGTGTAGTCGCTGAAGGAGGTTACAGAAACAGGGAGAGGATTAGGTGCTGGAGGAGGTTACAGAGATAGCGAGGGCTGTAGGGGCTGGAGGAGGTTACGGCGATAGGGATGGGTGTAAGGGCTGGAGGCGGTTACAGAGATAGGGAGGTTTGTAGGGTTTGGAGGTGGTTACAGAGTTAGGGAGGGGTGTAGGAGCCAGTGGATTTTACAGAGATAGGGAGAGGTGTAGGGGCTGGAGGAGGTTACAGAGATAGGGAGGGGTGTTGTGGCTGGAGCAGGTTACAGAGTTAGGGAGGGGTGTAGGGGCTGGAGGAGGTTACAGAGTTAGGGAGGTGTGTAGGGGTTGGAGGAAGTTACAGAGATAGGGAGGTGTGTAGGGTTTGGAGGTGGTTACAGAGATAGGGAGGTGTGTAGCAGCCGGAGGATTTTACAGAGATATGGAGAGGTGTGGGGGCTGGAAGAGGTTACAGAGATAGGGAGGGTTGTATGGGCTGGAGGGGGTTACAGAGATAGGGAGGGAGTTATAGAGATAAGGACGGGTGTAAGACTGGAGGAGGTTACAGGGATAGGGCGGGAGTTACAGAGATAGGGAGCGGTGAGAGGCTGGAGAACGTTACAGAGATAGGGAGTGGTGTAGGAGCCGGAGGAGGTTACAGAGATAGGGAGGTGTGTAGGAGCTGGAGGTTGTTACAAAGATAGGGGTGGTGGGAGGGGCTGTAGGAGGTTATACAAATAGGGAGGGAGTTATAGAGATAGTGAGCCATGTAGGGCTGGAGGAGGTTACAGATAGGGAGGGGTGTACGGTCATGAGGAGGTTACAGAGATATGGAGTGGTGAGAGGCTGGAGGATTTTACAGAGATAGGGCGGGATGTAGGGGCTGGAGGAGGTTAGTGAGATAGGGAGTTGTGCAGGGTTTGTAGGAGGATACAGAGATAGGGAGTGGTGTAGGTATTGGAGGAGGTTATAAGGATAAGGAGGAGTGTAGGGACTGGAGGTGGTAACAGAGATAGGGGGATGTGTAGGGGCTGGAGGACGTTACAGAGATATGGAGGGGTGTAGGGGCTGGAGGAGGTTACAGAGATAGGGAGGGGTGTAGGGGCTGGAGGAGGTTACAGAGTTAGTGAGGGGTGTAGAGGCTGGAGGAGGTTACAGAGATACGGAGGTGTGTAGGGGGTGGAGGAGGTTACAGAGATAGGGAGGTGTCTAGGGAATGGTGGAGGTTACAGAGATCGGGAGGGGTGTAGGGTGCAGCACACCCTCAAATGCGGACTCTCTAGCAGAGCAGCACACCCCCAATAATTGACCCTTCAATAGTGCAGCATACCGTCAATTACTGACACTGCAATAGTGTAGCACCCCTCAATTACTGACACTCAATAGTGCAGCACATCCGCAATTACTGACCCTCCAATAGTGCAGCACACCCTCAATTACTGACACTCCATCAGTGCAGCACAGCCACAATTACTGAACTCCAATAGTGAAGCTCACCCTCAATTACTGACCCTCCAATACTGCAGCACACCCTCAATTACTTACACACCAATAGTGCAGCACACCCTCAATTACTGACATTCAATAATGCCGCACAACGTCAATTGCTGACAAACCAATAGTGCAGCTCACCCTCAATTACTGACCCTCCAATAGTTCAGCACTCCCTCAATTACTGACCCTCCAATAGTTCAGTACACCCTCAATTACTGACCCTCCAATAGTGCAGCACACCCTCAATTACTGACCCTCCAATAGTTCAGCACACCCTCAATTAATGACCCTCCAATAGTTCAGCACACCCTCAATTACTGATCATCCAAAAGTGCAGCACACCCTCAATTCCTGACACTCCAATAGTGCAGCACACCCTCAATTACTGACCCTCCAATAGTTCAGCACACCCTCAATTACTGACCCTCCAATAGTGCAGCACACCCTCAATTACTGAGCCTCCAACAGTGCAGCACACCCTCAATTACTGACACTCCAATAGGGCAGCACAGCCTCAATTACTGACACTCCAATACAACAGCACACCCTCAATTACTGACCCTCCAATAGTGCAGCACACCCTCAATTACTGGCACCATGTAGTGCAGAACAGCCTGAATTACTCTCCTTTCAATAGTCCAGCACACCCTCAATGACCGTCCAATAGTGCAGCACACCCTCAATCACTGCCACACCTATAGTGCAGCCAACCCTGAGTTACTGACCCTGCAATAGTGCAGCACACCCTCAATTACTTGCACACCTCTCGTGCAGCAACCCCTCAATCACTGACATTCCAAAAGTGCAGCACACCCTCAATTGATGACTCTTCAATAATGCAGCACAGTCTCATTTACTGATCCTCCAATAGTGCAGCACACCCTCAAACACTGACCCTCTAATAGTGCATCACACCTTCAATTACTGACCTTCCGACATTACGGAACACCCTCAATTACAGACCATCCACTACTGCAGCACTCCCTCAATTACTGACACTCCAACAGTGCAGCACAGCATCAATTACTGACACTTCAATAGTGCAGCACACCCTCAATTACTGACACTCCAACAGTGCAGCACAGTCTCGATTACTAACAATCCAATAGTGCGCCAGCCTCAATTACTGACAATCCAATAGTGCAGGACACCCTCAATTACTGACACTCCAACAGTGCAGCACAGCCACAATTACTGACCCTCCAATACTGCAGCACACGCTCAATTACTTACATACCAATAGTGCAGCACAGCCTCAATTACTGACACTCCAACAGTGCAGCACAGTCTCAATTACTAACAATCCAATAGTGCACCAGCCTCAATTACTGACAATCCAACAGTGCAGCACAGCCACAATTACTGAACTCCAATAGTTCAGCACACCCTCAATTACTGACCCTCCAATAGTGCAGCACACCCTCAATTACTGACCCTCCAACAGTGCAGCACAGTCTCGATTACTAACAATCCAATAGTGCACCAGCCTCAATTACTGACATTCAATAATGCCGCACAACTTCAATTACTGACACTCCAATAGAGCAGCACACCCTCAATTACTGACATGCAAGTAGTGCAGCACACCCTCAATTACTGACACTCCAACAGTATAGCACGGTCTCAATTACTGACACACCTATTGTGCAGCATATCCTCAATTATTTACAATCCAATTCTGCAGCACACCCACAATTACCGACGACCAATCATGCAGCACGCCCTCAATTACTGACATGCAAGTAGTGCAGCAGACACTCAGTTACTTATGCTCCAATATTGAAGCACCCTGTCAATTCCTGACAATCCGTTAGTGCAACCGGAGGAGGTTCCAGATATAAGGAGGGTTTAGGGTCCGGAGGAGATTACAGATATAGGGAGGTTTGTAGGAGCAGGAGGAGCATACTGAGTTGGGGAGGATTGTTGGGTCTGGAGGAGGTTACAGAGATCGGGTGGGTTGTGGTGAGTGGAGGAGTTTACAGAGATAGGGAGGGTTGTAGGGAGTGGAGGAGTTTACAGAGATCAGGAGGGTTGTAGAGGCTGTAGGAGTTTACAGAGATAGGGAGGGATGTAGGATCTGGTGGAGATTACAGAGATAGGGAGTGGTGCAGGGGCTGAAGGAGGTTACAGAAACAGGGAGAGGATTAGCTGTTGGAGGAGGTTACAGACATAGGGAGGGCTGTAGGGGCTGGAGGAGGTTACGGCAATAGGGATGGGTGTAGGGGCTGGAGGAGGTTACAGAGATAGGGAGGTGTGTAGGGGTTGGAGGTGGTTACAGAGATAGGGAGGGGTGTAGGAGCCGGAGGATTTTACAGAGATAGGGAGAGGTGTAGGGACTGGAAGAGGTTACAGAAACAGGGAGAGGATTAGGAGCTGGAGGAGGTTACAGACATAGGGAGGGCTGTAGGGGCTGGAGAAGGTTACGGCAATAGGGATGGGTGTAGGGGCTGGAGGAGGTTACAGAGATAGGGAGGGGTGTAGGGGCTGGAGCAGGTTACAGAGATAGGGAGGGGTGTAGGGATTGGAGGAGGTTACAGAGATAGGGAGGGGTGTAGGGTCCGGAGGAGGTTACAGAGATAGGGAGGGGTGTAGAGGTTGGAGCAGGTTACAGAGATATGGAGGGGTGTAGGGGCAGGAGGAAGTTACAGAGATAGGGAGGGGTGTAGGGACTGGAGGTGGTTACAAAGATAGGGGTGGGGTTGAGGGGCTGGAGGAGGTTTCAGAAATTGGGAGGGGTGTAGGGGCTGGAGGAGGTTACAGAGATAGGGAGGGGTGTAGGGGCTGGTGTAGGTTACAGAGGTGGGAAGGTGTGTAGGTGTTGGAGGAGGTTCCTGATATAGGGAAGTGTATATGGTTTGGAGGAGGTTACAGAGATAGGTAGGTGTGTAGAGTTTGGAGGAGGTTACAGAGATAGGGAGGGGTGTAGGGGCCGGAGGAGGTTACAGAGATAGGGAGAGTTGAAGGGGCTGGAGGAGTTTAGAGATAGGTAGGGGTGCACGGGCATGAGGAGTTTACAGAGATAGGGTGGTGTGTAGATGCAGCCGGGGGTTACAGAGATATGGAGGGTTGTAGGGGCTCTAGGAGGTTACAGAGATAGGCAGGGGTGTAGGGTCTTGAGGAGATTACAGAGATAGGGAGGGGTGCTCCGGCTGGAGAAGCTTACAGAGATCGGGAGGGGTGTAAGGGTTGGAGCAGGTTACAGAGATAGGGACTTGCGTAGGGGCTGGGGGAGTTTACAGAGATAGGGAGGAGTGTAGCGGCTGGAGCTGGTTACAGAGATAGGGAGGGGCATAGGGGCTGGAGAGGTTACAGAGATAGGGAGTGGTGTAGGGGCTGGAGCAGGTTACAGAGATATGGAGGGTTGTAGGGGCTGGAGGAGGTTACAGAGATAGGGAGGTTTTTTGGGGCTGGTGGAGTTTACAGAGTTAGGGAGGGGTTTAGGGGCTGGAGGATTTTACAGAGATAGCGAGGTGTGTAGGGGTTGGAGGAGGATACAGAGATAGGGGCTGGAGGAGGTTACAGAGATAAGGAGAGGTGTCGGTCTGGAGGACGTTGCAGAGATAGGGCGGGAGTTACAGAGATAAGGAGGGGTGAGAGACTGGAGAGCGTTACAGAGATAGGGAGGGGTGTTGGAGCCGCAGGAGGTTACAGAGATAGGGAGGTCTGTAGGGGCTGGAGGAGGTTACAAAGATAGGGGTGGGGGGATGGGCTGGTGGAGGTTACAGAGATAGGGAGGAATGAGAGGCTGGAGGGTGTTACAGAGATAGGGAGGGAGTTATAGAGATAATGAGTGGTGTAGGGCTGGAGGAGGTTACAAAGATAGGGGTGGGGGGATGGGCTGGTGGAGGTTACAGAGATAGGGAGGAATGAGAGGCTGGAGGGTGTTACAGAGATAGGGAGGGAGTTATAGAGATAATGAGTGGTGTAGGGCTGGATGAGGTTACAGATAGTGAGGGGTGTACGGGCATGAGGAGGTTACAGAGATAGGGAGTGGTGTAGGGGCTGGAGGAAGTTACAGAGATAGCGACGTTTGTAGGGGCTGGAGGATGTTACAGAGATAGGGAGGGTAGTAGGGGCTGGAGGAGGTTACAGAAATAGGGAGGGTTGCATTGAGTGGAGGAGTTTACAGAGATAGGGAGGAGTGCAGTGGCTGGAGGAGGTTACAGAGATAGGGAGGTTTGTAGCGGCTGGGGTAGGTTACAGACCTCAGGAGGGCTGTAGTGAGTGGAGGGGTTTACAGAGATAGGATGGGTTGTAGGGAGTGGAGGAGGTTACAGAGATCGGGACGGTTGTTGAGAATGGAGTAGGTTACAGATATAGGGAGGGTTGTAGTGAGTGGAGGAGTTTACAGAGATAGGAAGGGGTGTAGGGGCGGGAGGAGGTTACAGAGATAGGGAAGGGTGTAGGTGGCTGGAGGTGGTTACAGAGAAATGGAGAGGTTTAGGGGCTGGAGGAGGTTACAGAGATAGGGAGGGGTGTAGGGACTGGAGGAGTTTACAGAGATAGGGAGGGGTGTAGCTGATGGTGCTGGTTACAGAGATAGGGAGGGGTGTAGGGGCTGGAGGTGTTTACAGTGATAGGGAGGGGTGTAGGCGCTGGAGGAGGTTACAGGGATAGGGAGCGGTGTAGGTTCTGGAGGAGGTTAAAGAGATAGGAAGGTTTGTAGGAGCAGGAAGAGGTTACTGAGTTGGGGAGGGTTGTAGGTACTGAAGGTGGTCATACAGATAGGGAGGGTTGTAGGGGCTGGAGGAGGTTTATGAGATAGGGAGGTTTGTAGCGGTTGGAGGTGACTACAGAGATAGACAGAGTTGTAGGCGGCTGGAGATGGTTACAGAGATAGGGAGGGGTATACGGGCAGTAGGAGGTTACAGAGATAGGGAGGGGTGTAGCGGCTGGAGGTGATTACAAAGATAGGGGCTGGAGGAGGTTACAGAATTAGGAAGGGAGTTATAGAGATAGTGAGCGGTTTAGGGTTGGAGGACGTTACAGATAGGGAGGGGTGTATGGGCATGAGGAGGTTACAGATTTATGGATGGGTACAGCGGCTGGAGGAAGTTACAGTGATAGGGAGGGTTGTAGGGGCTGGTGGAGATTACAGAGATAGGGAGGGTTGTAGGGGCTGGTGGAGATTACAGAGATAGGGAGCGGTGAGAGGCTGGAGGAAGTTAAAGAGATAGGGAGGGTTGTAGGGGCTGGAGGAGGTTACAGAGATAGGGATGGGTGTAGAGGCTGGAGGAGGTTACAGAGATAGGGATGGGTGTAGGGGCTGGAGGAGGTTACAGAGATAGGGATGGGTGTAGGGGCTGGAGGAGGTTACAGAGATAGGGAGGGTTTTAGGGGCTGGAGGATTTTACAGAGATAGGGAGGGGTGTAGGGGCTGGAGGAGGTTACAGAGATAGGGAGGGGTGTAGGGGCTGGATGAGGTTACAGAGATAGGGAGCGGTGAGAGGCTGGAGGAGGTTACAGAGATAGGGAGGGTTGTAGGGGCTGGAGGAGGTTACAGAGATAAGGCGGGATGTAGGGGCTGGAGGAAGTTACAGAGATAGGGAGGGGTGTAGGGTCTGGAGGAGAATACAGAGATACAAAGGTTTGAAGGGGTTGGAGGAGGTGAGAGATAGGGAGGGATCTACGGACTGGAGGAGGTCACAGAGATAGGTATGGATGAGAGGCTAGAGGAGGTTACAGAGATAGGGAGAGGAGTAGGAGCCGGAGGAGGTTACAGAGATATGGAGTGTTGTAGGGGCTGGAGGAGGTTACAGAGATAGGGAAGGGTGTAGGAGCTGGAGGACGTTACAAGATAGGGAGGGGTCTAGGGATTGAGGAGGTTACAGAGATTGGGAGAGGTGTATGGACTGGAGGAGGTTACAGAGATAGGGAGGGGTGCGAGGCTGGAGGAGGTTACAGAGTTAGGGAGAGGTGTAGGAGCCTGAGGAGGTTACAGAGCTTGGGAGGGGTGTAGGGGCTGGAGGGGGTTACAGAGATAGGAAGTTACAGAGATAGGGAGGGAGTTACAGAGATAAGGAGGGGTGTAGGGCTGGAGGAGGTTACAGAGATAGGGAGGGGTGTAGGACTGGAGGAGTTTCAGAGATAGGGAGGGGTGAACGGGCTGCAGAAGTTTACAGAGAGAGGGAGGGGTGCAGGGGTTGGAGCAGGTTACACAGATAGGGAGGGGCGTAGGGGCTGGAGGAGGTTACAGAGAATGGCATGGGTGTAGGGGCTGGAGGAGGTTACAGAGTTAGTGAGGTGTGTAGGGCCTGGAGGAGGTTACAGAGATAGGGAGGGGTGTAGGGGCTGGAGGAGGTTACAGAGTTAGTGAGGGGTGTAGAGGCTGGAGGAGGTTACAGAGATACGGAGGGGTGTAGGGGTTGGAGGAGGTTACAGAGATAGGGAGGTGTCTAGGGAATGGTGGAGGTTACAGAGATAGGGAGGGGTGTAGGGTGCAGCACACCCTCAAATGCGGACTCTCTAGCAGAGCAACACACCCCCAATAATTGACCCTTCAATAGTGCAGCATACCGTCAATTACTGACACTGCAATAGTGTAGCACCCCTCAATTACTGACACTCAATAGTGCAGCACATCCCCAATTACTGACCCTCCAATAGTGCAGCACACCATCAATTACTGACACTCCATCAGTGCAGCACAGCCACAATTATTGAATTCCAATAGTGAAGCTCACCCTCAATTACTGACCCTCCAATACTGCAGCACACGCTCAATTACTTACACACCAATAGTGCAGCACACCCTCAATTACTGACATTCAACAATGCCGCACAACGTCAATTGCTGACAAACCAATAGTGCAGCTCACCCTCAATTACTGACCCTCCAATAGTGCAGCACACCCTCAATTACTGACCCTCCAATAGTGCAGCACACCCTCAATTACTGACCCTCCAATAGTTCAGCACACCCTCAATTACTGACCCTCCAATAGTTCAGCACACCCTCAATTACTGACCCTCCAATAGTGCAGCAGACCCTCAATTACTGACCTTCCAATAGTTCAGCACACCCTCAATTAATGACCCTCCAATAGTTCAGCACACCCTCAATTACTGATCATCCAATAGTGCAGCACACCCTCAATTACGGACACACCAATGGTGCAGCACACCCTCAATTACTGACCCTCCAATAGTTCAGCACACCCTCAATTACTGACCCTCCAATAGTGCAGTACACCCTCAATTACTGACGCTCCAATAGTTCAGCACACCCTCAATTACTGACCCTCCAATAGTGCAGCACACCCTCAATTACTGAGCCTCCAAAAGTGCAGCACACCCTCAATTAATGACACTCCAATAGGGCAGCACACCCAATTACTTACACACCAATAGTGCAGCACACCCTCAATTACTGACATTCAATAATGCCGCACAACGTCAATTGCTGACAAACCAATAGTGCAGCACACCCTCAATTACTGACCCTCCAATAGTTCAGCACACCCTCAATTACTGACCCTCCTATAGTTCAGCACACCCTCAATTACTGACCCTCCAATAGTGCAGCACACCCTCAATTACTGACACTCCAACAATATAGCACGGTCTCAATTACTGACACTCCAATAGTGCAGCACACCCTCAATTACTGACACTCCAATATTGCAGCACACCCTCAATTACTGACACACCTATTGTGCAGCATATCCTCAATTATTTACAATCCAATACTGCAGCACACCCACAATTACCGACGACCAATCATGCAGCACGCCCTCAATTACTGACATGCAAGTAGTGCAGCAGACACTCAGTTACTTATGCTCCAATATTGAAGCACACTGTCAATTCCTGACAATCCATTAGTGCAGCCGGAGGAGGTTCCAGATATAAGGAGGGTTTAGGATCTGGAGGAGATTACAGAGATGGGAAGGTTTGTAGGAGCAGGAGGAGGATACTGAGTTGGGGAGGGTTGTTGGGTCTGGAGGAGGTTACAGAGATCGGGTGGGTTGTGGTGAGTGGAGGAGGTTACAGAGATAGGGAGGGTTGTAGGGAGTGGAGGAGTTTACAGAGATCATGAGGGTTGTAGGGGCTGAAGGAGTTTACAGAGATAGGGAGGGATGTAGGACCTGGTGGAGATGACAGAGATAGGGAGTGGTGTAGTCGCTGAAGGAGGTTACAGAAACAGGGAGAGGATTAGGTGCTGGAGGAGGTTACAGAGATAGGGAGGGCTGTAGGGGCTGGAGGAGGTGACGGCGATAGGGATGGGTGTAAGGGCTGGAGGCGGTTACAGAGATAGGGAGGTGTGTAGGGTTTGGAGGTGGTTACAGAGTTAGGGAGGGGTGTAGGAGCCGGTGGATTTTACAGAGATAGGGAGAGGTGTAGGGTCTGGAGGAGGTTACAGAGATAGGGAGGGTTGTTGGGGCTGGAGCAGGTTACAGAGTTAGGGAGGGGTGTAGGGGCTGGAGGAGGTTACAGAGATAGGGATTGTGTAGGGGCTGGAGGAGGTTACAGAGTTAGGGAGGTGTGTAGGGTTTGGAGGAAGTTACAGAGATAGGGAGGTGTGTAGGGTTTGGAGGTGGTTACAGAGATAAGGAGGTGTGTAGCAGCCGGAGGATTTTACAGAGATATGGAGAGGTGTGGGGGCTGGAAGAGGTTACAGAGATAGGGAGGGTTGTATGGGCTGGAGGGGGTTACAGAGATAGGGAGGGAGTTATAGAGATAAGGACGGGTGTAAGACTGGAGGAGGTTACAGATAGGGAGGGGTGTACGGTCATGAGGAGGTTACAGAGATATGGAGGGGTGTTGGGGCTGGAGGAAGTTACAGAGATAGGGCGGGATGTAGGGGCTGGAGGAGGTTACTGAGATAGGGAGTTGTGCAGGGTTTGGAGGAGGTTACAGAGATAGGGAGTGGTGTAGGTATTGGAGGAGGTTATAAGGATAAGGAGGAGTGTAGGGACTGGAGATAGGGGGATGTGTAGGGGCTGGAGGAAGTTACAGAGATATGGAGGGGTGTAAGGGCAGGAGGAAGTTACAGAGATAGGGAGGGGTGTAGGGGCTGGAGGAGGTTACAGAGTTAGTGAGGGGTGTAGAGGCTGGAGGAGGTTACAGAGATACGGAGGGGTGTAGGGGTTGGAGGAGGTTACAGAGATAGGGAGGTGTCTAGGGAATGGTGGAGGTTACAGAGATAGGGAGGGGTGTAGGGTGCAGCACACCCTCAAATGCGGACTCTCTAGCAGAGCAGCACACCCCCAATAATTGACCCTTCAATAGTGCAGCATACCGTCAATTACTGACACTGCAATAGTGTAGCACCCCTCAGTTACTGACACACCTATTGTGCAGCATATCCTCAATTATTTACAATCCAATACTGCAGCACACCCACAATTACCGACGACCAATCATGCAGCACGCCCTCAATTACTGACATGCAAGTAGTGCAGCAGACACTCAGTTACTTATGCTCCAATATTGAAGCACACTGTCAATTCCTGACAATCCATTAGTGCAGCCGGAGGAGGTTCCAGATATAAGGAGGGTTTAGGATCTGGAGGAGATTACAGAGATGGGAAGGTTTGTAGGAGCAGGAGGAGGATACTGAGTTGGGGAGGGTTGTTGGGTCTGGAGGAGGTTAAAGAGATCGGGTGGGTTGTGGTGAGTGGAGGAGTTTACAGAGATAGGGAGGGTTGTAGGGAGTGGAGGAGTTTACAGAGATCATGAGGGTTGTAGGGGCTGAAGGAGTTTACAGAGATAGGGAGGGATGTAGGACCTGGTGGAGATGACAGAGATAGGGAGTGGTGTAGTCGCTGAAGGAGGTTACAGAAACAGGGAGAGGATTAGGTGCTGGAGGAGGTTACAGAGATAGGGAGGGCTGTAGGGGCTGGAGGAGGTTACGGCGATAGGGATGGGTGTAAGGGCTGGAGGCGGTTACAGAGATAGGGAGGTGTGTAGGGTTTGGAGGTGGTTACAGAGTTAGGGAGGGGTGTAGGAGCCGGTGGATTTTACAGAGATAGGGAGAGGTGTAGGGTCTGGAGGAGGTTACAGAGATAGGGAGGGGTGTTGAGGCTGGAGCAGGTTACAGAGTTAGGGAGGGGTGTAGGGGCTGGAGGAGGTTACAGAGATAGGGATTGTGTAGGGGCTGGAGGAGGTTACAGAGTTAGGGAGGTGTGTAGGGTTTGGAGGAAGTTACAGAGATAGGGAGGTGTGTAGGGTTTGGAGGTGGTTACAGAGATAAGGAGGTGTGTAGCAGCCGGAGGATTTTACAGAGATATGGAGAGGTGTGGGGGCTGGAAGAGGTTACAGAGATAGGGAGGGTTGTATGGGCTGGAGGGGGTTACAGAGATAGGGAGTGAGTTATAGAGATAAGGACGGGTGTAAGACTGGAGGAGGTTACAGGGATAGGGCGGCAGTTACAGAGATAGGGAGCGTTGAGAGGCTGGAGAACGTTACAGAGATAGGTAGTGGTGTAGGGGTTGGAGGAGGTTACAGAGATAGGGATGTGTCTAGGGAATGGTGGAGGTTACAGAGATAGGGAGGGGTGTAGGGTGCAGCACACCCTCAAATGCGGACTCTCTAGCAGAGCAACACACCCCCAATAATTGACCCTTCAATAGTGCAGCATACCGTCAATTACTGACACTGCAATAGTGTAGCACCCCTCAATTACTGACCCTCCAATAGTGCAGCACACCCTCAATTACTGACGCTCCAATAGTTCAGCACACCCTCAATTACTGACCCTCCAATAGTGCAGCACACCCTCAATTACTGAGCCTCCAACAGTGCAGCACACCCTCAATTAATGACACTCCAATAGGGCAGCACACCCTCAATTACTTACACACCAATAGTGCAGCACACCCTCAATTACTGACATTCAATAATGCCGCACAACGTCAATTGCTGACAAACCAATAGTGCAGCACACCCTCAATTACTGACCCTCCAATAGTTCAGCACATCCTCAATTACTGACCCTCCTATAGTTCAGCACACCCTCAATTACTGACCCTCCAATAGTGCAGCACACCCTCAATTACTGACACTCCAACAATATAGCACGGTCTCAATTACTGACACTCCAATAGTGCAGCACACCCTCAATTACTGACACTCCAATATTGCAGCACACCCTCAATTACTGACACACCTATTGTGCAGCATATCCTCAATTATTTACAATCCAATACTGCAGCACACCCACAATTACCGACGACCAATCATGCAGCACGCCCTCAATTACTGACATGCAAGTAGTGCAGCAGACACTCAGTTACTTATGCTCCAATATTGAAGCACACTGTCAATTCCTGACAATCCATTAGTGCAGCCGGAGGAGGTTCCAGATATAAGGAGGGTTTAGGATCTGGAGGAGATTACAGAGATGGGAAGGTTTGTAGGAGCAGGAGGAGGATACTGAGTTGGGGAGGGTTGTTGGGTCTGGAGGAGGTTACAGAGATCGGGTGGGTTGTGGTGAGTGGAGGAGGTTACAGAGATAGGGAGGGTTGTAGGGAGTGGAGGAGTTTACAGAGATCATGAGGGTTGTAGGGGCTGAAGGAGTTTACAGAGATAGGGAGGGATGTAGGACCTGGTGGAGATGACAGAGATAGGGAGTGGTGTAGTCGCTGAAGGAGGTTACAGAAACAGGGAGAGGATTAGGTGCTGGAGGAGGTTACAGAGATAGGGAGGGCTGTAGGGGCTGGAGGAGGTTACGGCGATAGGGATGGGTGTAAGGGCTGGAGGAGGTTACGGCGATAGGGATGGGTGTAAGGGCTGGAGGCGGTTACAGAGATAGGGAGGTGTGTAGGGTTTGGAGGTGGTTACAGAGTTAGGGAGGGGTGTAGGAGCCGGTGGATTTTACTGAGATAGGGAGAGGTGTAGGGTCTGGAGGAGGTTACAGAGATAGGGAGGGGTGTTGGGGCTGGAGCAGGTTACAGAGTTAGGGAGGGGTGTAGGGGCTGGAGGAGGTTACAGAGATAGGGATTGTGTAGGGGCTGGAGGAGGTTACAGAGTTAGGGAGGTGTGTAGGGTTTGGAGGAAGTTACAGAGATAGGGAGGTGTGTAGGGTTTGGAGGTGGTTACAGAGATAAGGAGGTGTGTAGCAGCCGGAGGATTTTACAGAGATATGGAGAGGTGTGGGGGCTGGAAGAGGTTACAGAGATAGGGAGGGTTGTATGGGCTGGAGGGGGTTACAGAGATAGGGAGGGAGTTATAGAGATAAGGACGGGTGTAAGACTGGAGGAGGTTACAGATAGGGAGGGGTGTACGGTCATGAGGAGGTTACAGAGATATGGAGGGGTGTTGGGGCTGGAGGAAGTTACAGAGATAGGGCGGGATGTAGGGGCTGGAGGAGGTTACTGAGATAGGGAGTTGTGCAGGGTTTGGAGGAGGTTACAGAGATAGGGAGTGGTGTAGGTATTGGAGGAGGTTATAAGGATAAGGAGGAGTGTAGGGACTGGAGATAGGGGGATGTGTAGGGGCTGGAGGAAGTTACAGAGATATGGAGGGGTGTAAGGGCAGGAGGAAGTTACAGAGATAGGGAGGGGTGTAGGGGCTGGAGGAGGTTACAGAGTTAGTGAGGGGTGTAGAGGCTGGAGGAGGTTACAGAGATACGGAGGTGTGTAGGAGTTGGAGGAGGTTACAGAGATAGGGAGGTGTCTAGGGAATGGTGGAGGTTACAGAGATAGGGAGGGGTGTAGGGTGCAGCACACCCTCAAATGCGGACTCTCTAGCAGAGCAGCACACCCCCAATAATTGACCCTTCAATAGTGCAGCATACCGTCAATTACTGACACTGCAATAGTGTAGCACCCCTCAATTACTGACACTCAATAGTGCAGCACATCCCCAATTACTGACCCTCCAATAGTGCAGCACACCCTCAATTACTGACACTCCATCAGTGCAGCACAGCCACAATTACTGAACTCCAATTGTGAAGCTCACCCTCAATTACTGACCCTCCAATACTGCAGCACACCCTCAATTACTTACACACCAATAGTGCAGCACACCCTCAATTACTGACATTCAATAATGCCGCACAACGTCAATTGCTGACAAAACAATAGTGCAGCTCACCCTCAATTACTGAGCCTCCAATAGTGCAGAATCCTCAGTTATTGATCATCCAAAACTGCACCACACCCTCAATTACTGACACTCCAATAGAGCACGGTCTCAATTACTGACACTCCAATAGAGCAGCATCCTCAATTACTGACATGCAAGTAGCGAAGCAGACACTCAGTTACTGACACTCCAATAGTGCAGCACACCCTCAATTACTGACACTCCAACAGTATAGCACGGTCTCAATTACTGACACTCCAATAGTGCAGCACACCCTCAATTACTGACACTCCAATAGTGCAGCACACCCTCAATTACTGACACTCCAATAGTGCAGCACACCCTCAATTACTGTCACTCCGATAGTGCAGCACACCCTCAATTACTGACACTCCAACAGTATAGCACGGTCTCAATTACTGACACTCCAATAGTGCAGCACACCCTCAATTACTGACACTCCAATATGGCAGCACACCCTCAATTACTGACACTCCAATAGTGCAGCACACCCTCAAATACTGTCACTCCGATAGTGCAGCACACCCTCAATTCCTGACAATCCATTAGTGCAGCCGGAGGAGGTTCCAGATATAAGGAGGGTTTAGGATCTGGAGGAGATTACAGAGATAGGAAGGTTTGTAGGAGCAGGAGGAGGATACTGAGTTGGGGAGGGTTTTTGGGTCTGGAGGAGGTTACCGAGATCGGGTGGGTTGTGGTGAGTGGAGGAGTTTACAGAGATAGGGAGGGTTTTAGGGAGTGGAGGAGTTTACAGAGTTAGGGAGAGTTGTAGGGGCTGTAGGAGTTTACAGAGATAGGGAGGGATGTAGGATCTAGAGGAGATTACAGAGATAGGGAGTGGTGTAGGGGCTGAATGAGGTTACCGAAACCGGGAGAGGATTAGGTGCTGGAGGAGGTTAAAGAGATAGGGAGGGCTGTAGGGGCTGGAGGAGGTTACCGCGATAGGGATGGGTGTAGGGGCTGGAGGAGGTTACAGAGATAGGGAGGTATGTAGGGGTTGGAGGTGGTTACAGAGATAGGGAGGGGTTTAGGAGCCGGAGGATTTTAGAGAGATATGGAGATGTGTAGGGGCTGGAGGAGGTTACAGAGATAGGGGGGGGAGTAGGGACTGGAGGGGGTTACAGAGATAGGGAGGGAGTTACAGAGATAAGTTGGGGTGTAGGGCTGGAGAAGCTTACAGAGATCGGGAGCGGTGTAAGGGTTGGAGCAGGTTACAGAGATAGGGAGGGGCGTAGGGGCTGGAGTAGTTTACAGAGATAGGGAGGGGGTGCTGGGGCTGGAGCAGGTTACAGAGTTAGTGAGGGGTGTAGGGGCTGGAGGAGGTTACAGAGATAGGGATGGTGTAGGGGCTGGAGGAGGTTACAGAGTTAGGGAGGTGTGCAGGGGTTGGAGGAGGTTACAGAGAAAGGGAGGTGTGTAGGGGTTGGACGTGGTTACAGAGATAGGGAGGGGTGTAGGAGCCGGTGGATTTTACAGAGATAGGGAGAGGTGTAGGGTCTGGAGGAGGTTACAGAGATAGGGAGGGGTGTTGGGGCTGGAGCAGGTTACAGAGTTAGGGAGGGGTGTAGGGGCTGGAGGAGGTTACAGAGATAGGGATTGTGTAGGGGCTGGAGGAGGTTACAGAGTTAGGGAGGTGTGTAGGGTTTGGAGGAAGTTACAGAGATAGGGAGGTGTGTAGGGTTTGGAGGTGGTTACAGAGATAAGGAGGTGTGTAGCAGCCGGAGGATTTTACAGAGATATGGAGAGGTGTGGGGGCTGGAAGAGGTTACAGAGATAGGGAGGGTTGTATGGGCTGGAGGGGGTTACAGAGATAGGGAGGGAGTTATAGAGATAAGTACGGGTGTAAGACTGGAGGAGGTTACAGACAGGGAGGGGTGTACGGTCATGAGGAGGTTACAGAGATATGGAGGGGTGTTGGGGCTGGAGGAAGTTACAGAGATAGGGCGGGATGTAGGGGCTGGAGGAGGTTACTGAGATAGGGAGTTGTGCAGGGTTTGGAGGAGGTTACAGAGATAGGGAGTGGTGTAGGTATTGGAGGAGGTTATAAGGATAAGGAGGAGTGTATGGACTGGAGATAGGGGGATGTGTAGGGGCTGGAGGAAGTTACAGAGATATGGAGGGGTGTAAGGGCAGGAGGAAGTTACAGAGATAGGGAGGGGTGTAGGGGCTGGAGGAGGTTACAGAGTTAGTGAGGGGTGTAGAGGCTGGAGGAGGTTACAGAGATACGGAGGGGTGTAGGGGTTGGAGGAGGTTACAGAGATAGGGAGGTGTCTAGGGAATGGTGGAGGTTACAGAGATAGGGAGGGGTGTAGGGTGCAGCACACCCTCAAATGCGGACTCTCTAGCAGAGCAGCACACCCCCAATAATTGACCCTTCAATAGTGCAGCATACCGTCAATTACTGACACTGCAATAGTGTAGCACCCCTCAATTACTGACACACCTATTGTGCAGCATATCCTCAATTATTTACAATCCAATACTGCAGCACACCCACAATTACCGACGACCAATCATGCAGCACGCCCTCAATTACTGACATGCAAGTAGTGCAGCAGACACTCAGTTACTTATGCTCCAATATTGAAGCACACTGTCAATTCCTGACAATCCATTAGTGCAGCCGGAGGAGGTTCCAGATATAAGGAGGGTTTAGGATCTGGAGGAGATTACAGAGATGGGAAGGTTTGTAGGAGCAGGAGGAGGATACTGAGTTGGGGAGGGTTGTTGGGTCTGGAGGAGGTTACAGAGATCGGGTGGGTTGTGGTGAGTGGAGGAGTTTACAGAGATAGGGAGGGTTGTAGGGAGTGGAGGAGTTTACAGAGATCATGAGGGTTGTAGGGGCTGAAGGAGTTTACAGAGATAGGGAGGGATGTAGGACCTGGTGGAGATGACAGAGATAGGGAGTGGTGTAGTCGCTGAAGGAGGTTACAGAAACAGGGAGAGGATTAGGTGCTGGAGGAGGTTACAGAGATAGGGAGGGCTGTAGGGGCTGGAGGAGGTTACGGCGATAGGGATGGGTGTAAGGGCTGGAGGCGGTTACAGAGATAGGGAGGTGTGTAGGGTTTGGAGGTGGTTACAGAGTTAGGGAGGGGTGTAGGAGCCGGTGGATTTTACAGAGATAGGGAGAGGTGTAGGGTCTGGAGGAGGTTACAGAGATAGGGAGGGGTGTTGGGGCTGGAGCAGGTTACAGAGTTAGGGAGGGGTGTAGGGGCTGGAGGAGGTTACAGAGATAGGGATTGTGTAGGGGCTGGAGGAGGTTACAGAGTTAGGGAGGTGTGTAGGGTTTGGAGGAAGTTACAGAGATAGGGAGGTGTGTAGGGTTTGGAGGTGGTTACAGAGATAAGGAGGTGTGTAGCAGCCGGAGGATTTTACAGAGATATGGAGAGGTGTGGGGGCTGGAAGAGGTTACAGAGATAGGGAGGGTTGTATGGGCTGGAGGGGGTTACAGAGATAGGGAGTGAGTTATAGAGATAAGGACGGGTGTAAGACTGGAGGAGGTTACAGGGATAGGGCGGCAGTTACAGAGATAGGGAGCGTTGAGAGGCTGGAGAACGTTACAGAGATAGGTAGTGGTGTAGGGGTTGGAGGAGGTTACAGAGATAGGGATGTGTCTAGGGAATGGTGGAGGTTACAGAGATAGGGAGGGGTGTAGGGTGCAGCACACCCTCAAATGCGGACTCTCTAGCAGAGCAACACACCCCCAATAATTGACCCTTCAATAGTGCAGCATACCGTCAATTACTGACACTGCAATAGTGTAGCACCCCTCAATTACTGACCCTCCAATAGTGCAGCACACCCTCAATTACTGACGCTCCAATAGTTCAGCACAACCTCAATTACTGACCCTCCAATAGTGCAGCACACCCTCAATTACTGAGCCTCCAACAGTGCAGCACACCCTCAATTAATGACACTCCAATAGGGCAGCACACCCTCAATTACTTACACACCAATAGTGCAGCACACCCTCAATTACTGACATTCAATAATGCCGCACAACGTCAATTGCTGACAAACCAATAGTGCAGCACACCCTCAATTACTGACCCTCCAATAGTTCAGCACACCCTCAATTACTGACCCTCCTATAGTTCAGCACACCCTCAATTACTGACCCTCCAATAGTGCAGCACACCCTCAATTACTGACACTCCAACAATATAGCACGGTCTCAATTACTGACACTCCAATAGTGCAGCACACCCTCAATTACTGACACTCCAATATTGCAGCACACCCTCAATTACTGACACACCTATTGTGCAGCATATCCTCAATTATTTACAATCCAATACTGCAGCACACCCACAATTACCGACGACCAATCATGCAGCACGCCCTCAATTACTGACATGCAAGTAGTGCAGCAGACACTCAGTTACTTATGCTCCAATATTGAAGCACACTGTCAATTCCTGACAATCCATTAGTGCAGCCGGAGGAGGTTCCAGATATAAGGAGGGTTTAGGATCTGGAGGAGATTACAGAGATGGGAAGGTTTGTAGGAGCAGGAGGAGGATACTGAGTTGGGGAGGGTTGTTGGGTCTGGAGGAGGTTACAGAGATCGGGTGGGTTGTGGTGAGTGGAGGAGGTTACAGAGATAGGGAGGGTTGTAGGGAGTGGAGGAGTTTACAGAGATCATGAGGGTTGTAGGGGCTGAAGGAGTTTACAGAGATAGGGAGGGATGTAGGACCTGGTGGAGATGACAGAGATAGGGAGTGGTGTAGTCGCTGAAGGAGGTTACAGAAACAGGGAGAGGATTAGGTGCTGGAGGAGGTTACAGAGATAGGGAGGGCTGTAGGGGCTGGAGGAGGTTACGGCGATAGGGATGGGTGTAAGGGCTGGAGGCGGTTACAGAGATAGGGAGGTGTGTAGGGTTTGGAGGTGGTTACAGAGTTAGGGAGGGGTGTAGGAGCCGGTGGATTTTACAGAGATAGGGAGAGGTGTAGGGTCTGGAGGAGGTTACAGAGATAGGGAGAGGTGTAGGGTCTGGAGGAGGTTACAGAGATAGGGAGGGGTGTTGGGGCTGGAGCAGGTTACAGAGTTAGGGAGGGGTGTAGGGGCTGGAGGAGGTTACAGAGATAGGGATTGTGTAGGGGCTGGAGGAGGTTACAGAGTTAGGGAGGTGTGTAGGGTTTGGAGGAAGTTACAGAGATAGGGAGGTGTGTAGGGTTTGGAGGTGGTTACAGAGATAAGGAGGTGTGTAGCAGCCGGAGGATTTTACAGAGATATGGAGAGGTGTGGGGGCTGGAAGAGGTTACAGAGATAGGGAGGGTTGTATGGGCTGGAGGGGGTTACAGAGATAGGGAGGGAGTTATAGAGATAAGGACGGGTGTAAGACTGGAGGAGGTTACAGATAGGGAGGGGTGTACGGTCATGAGGAGGTTACAGAGATATGGAGGGGTGTTGGGGCTGGAGGAAATTACAGAGATAGGGCGGGATGTAGGGGCTGGAGGAGGTTACTGAGATAGGGAGTTGTGCAGGGTTTGGAGGAGGTTACAGAGATAGGGAGTGGTGTAGGTATTGGAGGAGGTTATAAGGATAAGGAGGAGTGTAGGGACTGGAGATAGGGGGATGTGTAGGGGCTGGAGGAAGTTACAGAGATATGGAGGGGTGTAAGGGCAGGAGGAAGTTACAGAGATAGGGAGGGGTGTAGGGGCTGGAGGAGGTTACAGAGTTAGTGAGGGGTGTAGAGGCTGGAGGAGGTTACAGAGATACGGAGGTGTGTAGGAGTTGGAGGAGGTTACAGAGATAGGGAGGTGTCTAGGGAATGGTGGAGGTTACAGAGATAGGGAGGGGTGTAGGGTGCAGCACACCCTCAAATGCGGACTCTCTAGCAGAGCAGCACACCCCCAATAATTGACCCTTCAATAGTGCAGCATACCGTCAATTACTGACACTGCAATAGTGTAGCACCCCTCAATTACTGACACTCAATAGTGCAGCACATCCCCAATTACTGACCCTCCAATAGTGCAGCACACCCTCAATTACTGACACTCCATCAGTGCAGCACAGCCACAATTACTGAACTCCAATTGTGAAGCTCACCCTCAATTACTGACCCTCCAATACTGCAGCACACCCTCAATTACTTACACACCAATAGTGCAGCACACCCTCAATTACTGACATTCAATAATGCCGCACAACGTCAATTGCTGACAAAACAATAGTGCAGCTCACCCTCAATTACTGAGCCTCCAATAGTGCAGAATCCTCAGTTATTGATCATCCAAAACTGCACCACACCCTCAATTACTGACACTCCAATAGAGCACGGTCTCAATTACTGACACTCCAATAGTGTAGCAGTCCCTCAATTACAGACACTCAAATAGTGCAGAGTACTGTTAATTACTGTCACTCCAATAGTGCAGTACACCCTCAATAACTGACACTCAATAGTGCAGCACACCCTCAATTACTGACACTCGAATAGTGCAGCATACCCTCAATTACTGACACTCCAATAGTGCAGCATACCCTCAATTACTAACACTCCAACAGTGCAGCACACCCTGAATTACTGACCCTCCAATAGTGCAGCACACCCTCAATTACTGACACTCCAACAGTGCAGCAAACCCTCAATTACTGACACTGCAACAGTGCAGCACTCCCTGAATTACTGACACTCCAACAGTGCAGCACACCCTGAATTACTGACACTCCAACAGTGCAGCACACCCTCAATTACTGGCACTCCAACAGTGCAGCACACCCTCAATTACTGACACTCCAACAGTGCAGCACACCCTCAATTACTGACACTCCAATAGTGCAGCACACCCTCAATTACTGACACTCCAACAGTGCAGCACACCCTCAATTACTGACACTCCAACAGTGCAGCACAGTCTCGATTACTAACAATCTAATAGTGCACCAGCCTCAATTACTGACAATCCAACAGTGCAGCACAGCAACAATTACTGAACTCCAATAGTGAAGCACACCCTCAATTACTGACACTCCAACAGTGCAGCACACCCTCAATTACTTACCCTCCAATAGTTCAGCACACCCTCAATTACTGAGCCTCCAATAGTGCAGCATCCTCAGTTATTGATCATCCAAAACTGCACCACACCCTCAATTACTGACACTCCAATAGAGCAGCATCCTCAATTACTGACATGCAAGTAGCGAAGCAGACACTCAGTTACTGACACTCCAACAGTATAGCACGGTCTCAATTACTGACACTCCAATAGTGCAGCACACCCTCAATTACTGACACTCCAATAGTGCAGCACACCCTCAATTACTGACACTCCGATAGTGCAGCACACCCTCAATTACTGACAATCCATTAGTGCAGCCGGAGGAGGTTCCAGATATAAGGAGGGTTTAGGATCTGGAGGAGATTACAGAGATAGGAAGGTTTGTAGGAACAGGAGGAGGATACTGAGTTGGGGAGGGTTGTTGGGTCTGGAGGAGGTTACAGAGATCGGGTGGGTTGTGGAGAGTGGAGGAGTCTACAGAGATAGGGAGGGTTGTAGGGAGTGGAGGAGTTTACAGAGATCAGGAGGGTTGTAGGGGCTGTAGGAGTTTACAGAGATAGGGAGGGATGTAGGATCTGGAGGAGATTACAGAGATAGGGAGTGGTGTAGGGGCTGAATGAGGTTACCGAAACAGGGAGAGGATTAGGTGCTGGAGGAGGTTAAAGAGATAGGGAGGGCTGTAGGGGCTGGAGGAGGTTACCGCGATAGGGATGGGTGTAGGGGCTGGAGGAGGTTACAGAGATAGGGAGGTATGTAGGGGTTGGAGGTGGTTACAGAGATAGGGAGGGGTTTAGGAGCCGGAGAATTTTACAGAGATAGGGAGAGGTGTAGGGGCTGGAGGAGGTTACAGAGATAGGGAGATGTGTAGGGGTTGGAGGTGGTTACAGAGATAGGGAGGGGTGTACGGGCTGGAGAAGCTTACAGAGATCGGGAGCGGTGTAAGGGTTGGAGCAGGTTACAGAGATAGGGAGGGGCGTAGGGGCTGGAGTAGTTTACAGAGATAGGGAGGGGTGTTGGGGCTGGAGCAGGTTACAGAGTTAGTGAGGGGTGTAGGGGCTGGAGGAGGTTGCAGAGATAGGGATGGTGTAGGGGCTGGAGGAGGTTACAGAGTTAGGGAGGTGTGCAGGGGTTGGAGGAGGTTCCAGAGAAAGGGAGGTGTGTAGGGGTTGGACGTGGTTACAGAGATAGGGAGGGGTGTAGGAGCCGGAGGATTTTAGAGAGATATGGAGATGTGTAGGGGCTGGAGGAGGTTACAGAGATAGGGAGGGGAGTAGGGACTGGAGGGGGTTACAGAGATAGGGAGGGAGTTACAGAGATAAGTTGGGGTGTAGGGCTGGAGGAGGTTACAGGGACATGGCGGGACGTACAGAGATAGGGAGCAGTGAGAGGCTGGAGAGCGTTACAGAGATATGGAGGAGTGTAGGAGCCGGAGGAGGTTACAGAGATAGGGAGGTGTGTAGGGACTGGAGGAAGTTACAGAGATAGGGAGGGTTGTAGGGGCTGGAGGAGGTTACAGAAATAGGGAGGGGTGTAGGGGCTGGAGGAGGTTACAGAGATATGGAGGGGTGTAGGTGCTGGAGGAGGTTACAGAGATAGGGAGGGGTGCTGGGGCTGGAGCAGGTTACAGAGTTAGTGAGGGGTGTAGGGGCTGGAGGAGGTTACAGAGATAGGGATGGTGTAGGGACTGGAGGAGGTTACAGATTTATGGAGGTGTGTCGGGGTTGGAGGAGGTTACAGAGATGGGGAGGTGTCTAGGGAATGGTGGAGGTTACAGAGATAGGGAGGGGTGTAGGGTGCAGCACACCCTCAAATGCGGACTCTCTAGCAGAGCAGCACACCCCCAATAATTGACCCTTCAATAGTGCAGCATACCGTCAATTACTGACACTGCAATAGTGTAGCACCCCTCAATTACTGACACTCAATAGTGCAGCACATCCGCAATTACTGACCCTCCAATAGTGCAGCACACCCTCAATTACTGACACTCCATCAGTGCAGCACAGCCACAATTACTGAACTCCAATAGTGAAGCTCACCCTCAATTACTGACCCTCCAATACTGCAGCACACCCTCAATTACTTACACACCAATAGTGCAGCACACCCTCAATTACTGACATTCAATAATGCCGCACAACGTCAATTGCTGACAAAACAATAGCGCAGCTCACCCTCAATTACTGAGCCTCCAATAGTGCAGAATCCTCAGTTATTGATCATCCAAAACTGCACCACACCCTCAATTACTGACACTCCAATAGAGCACGGTCTCAATTACTGACACTCCAATAGAGCAGCATCCTCAATTACTGACATGCAAGTAGCGAAGCAGACACTCAGTTACTGACACTCCAATAGTGCAGCACACCCTCAATTACTGACACTCCAACAGTATAGCACGGTCTCAATTACTGACACTCCAATAGTGCAGCACACCCTCAATTACTGACACTCCAATAGTGCAGCACACCCTCAATTACTCACACTCCAATAGTGCAGCACTCCCTCAATTACTGTCACTCCGATAGTGCAGCACACCCTCAATTACTGACACTCCAACAGTATAGCACGGTCTCAATTACTGACACTCCAATAGTGCAGCACACCCTCAATTACTGACACTCCAATATGGCAGCACACCCTCAATTACTGACACTCCAATAGTGCAGCACACCCTCAATTACTGTCACTCCGATAGTGCAGCACACCCTCAATTCCTGACAATCCATTAGTGCAGCCGGAGGAGGTTCCAGATATAAGGAGGGTTTAGGATCTGGAGGAGATTACAGAGATAGGAAGGTTTGTAGGAGCAGGAGGAGGATACTGAGTTGGGGAGGGTTTTTGGGTCTGGAGGAGGTTACCGAGATCGGTTGGGTTGTGGTGAGTGGAGGAGTTTACAGAGATAGGGAGGGTTTTAGGGAGTGGAGGAGTTTACAGAGTTAGGGAGGGTTGTAGGGGCTGTAGGAGTTTACAGAGATAGGGAGGGATGTAGGATCTGGAGGAGATTACAGAGATAGGGAGTGGTGTAGGGGCTGAATGAGGTTACCGAAACCGGGAGAGGATTAGGTGCTGGAGGAGGTTAAAGAGATAGGGAGGGCTGTAGGGGCTGGAGGAGGTTACCGCGATAGGGATGGGTGTAGGGGCTGGAGGAGGTTACAGAGATAGGGAGGTATGTAGGGGTTGGAGGTGGTTACAGAGATAGGGAGGGGTTTAGGAGCCGGAGGATTTTAGAGAGATATGGAGATGTGTAGGGGCTGGAGGAGGTTACAGAGATAGGTGGGGGAGTAGGGACTGGAGGGGGTTACAGAGATAGGGAGGGAGTTACAGAGATAAGTTGGGGTGTAGGGCTGGAGAAGCTTACAGAGATCGGGAGCGGTGTAAGGGTTGCAGCAGGTTACAGAGATAGGGAGGGGCGTAGGGGCTGGAGTAGTTTACAGAGATAGGGAGGGGTGCTGGGGCTGGAGCAGGTTACAGAGTTAGTGAGGGGTGTAGGGGCTGGAGGAGGTTACAGAGATAGGGATGGTGTAGGGGCTGGAGGAGGTTACAGAGTTAGGGAGGTGTGCAGGGGTTGGAGGAGGTTACAGAAAAAGGGAGGTGTGTAGGGGTTGGACGTGGTTACAGAGATAGGGAGGGGTGTAGGAGCCGGAGGATTTTAGAGAGATATGGAGATGTGTTGGGGCTGGAGGAGGTTACAGAGATAGGAAGGGGAGTTGGGACTGGAGGGGGTTACAGAGATAGGGAGGGAGTTACAGAGATAAGTTGGGGTGTAGGGCTGGAGGAGGTTACAGGGACATGGCGGGACGTACAGAGATAGGGAGCAGTGAGAGGCTGGAGAGCGTTACAGAGATATGGAGGAGTGTAGGAGCCGGAGGAGGTTACAGAGATAGGGAGGTGTGTAGGGGCTGGAGGAAGTTACAGAGATAGGGAGGGTTGTAGGGGCTGGAGGAGGTTACAGAAATAGGGAGGGGTGTAGGGGCTGGAGGAGGTTACAGAGATATGGAGGGGTGTAGGTGCTGGAGGAAGTTACAGAGTAAGGGAGGGGTATAGGGGCTGGAGGAGGTTACAGAGATATGGAGGGGTGTAGGGCCTGGAGGAAGTTACAGAGTAAGGGAGGGGTGTAGGGTCTGGAGGAGGTTACAGAGATAGGGATGGTGTAGGGACTGGAGGAGGTTACAGATTTATGGAGGTGTGTCGGGGTTGGAGGAGGTTACAGAGATAGGGGGGGTGTAGGGTCTGGAGGAGGTTACAGAGATAGGGACAGTTGTAGGGGCTGGTGGAGGTTACAGAGATAGGGAGGGGTGTCGGAGCTGGAGGATTTCACACAGATAGGGAGGGGTGTAGGGGCTTGAAGAGGTTACAGAGATAGGGAGGGGTGTAGGGGCTGGAGGAGGTTACAGAGATAGGGAGTGTTGAAAGGCTGGAGGAGGTTACAGAGATGGGGAGGGAGTTACAGAGATTGTGGGGTGATAGGCTGGAGGAGGTTACAGAGATAGGGAGGGGTCTCGGGACTGGTGGAGGTTACAGAGATAGGGAGGTGTGTAGGGGCTGGAGGAGGTTACAGAGTTAGTGAGGGGTGTAGGGGCTGGAGGAGGTTACAGAGATACGGAGGGGTGTAGGGGTTGGAGGAGATTACAGAGATAGGGAGGGGTCTAGGGTTTGGTGGAGGTTACAGAGATAGGGAGTGGTGTAGGGTGCAGCACACACTCAAATGTGGACTCTCCAGTAGTGCAGCACAGCCCCAATTATTGACCCTCCAATAGTGCAGCATACCGTCAATTACTGACACTGCAATAGTATAGCACCCCCTCAAATTCTGATACTCCAACAGTGCAGCATACCTTCAATTACTGACACTCCAATAGTGCAGCACACCCTCAATTACTGACACTCCAATAGTGTAGCAGTCCCTCAATTACAGACACTCAAATAGTGCAGAGTACTGTTAATTACTGTCACTCCAATAGTGCAGTACACCCTCAATAACTGACACTCAATAGTGCAGCACACCCTCAATTACTGACACTCGAATAGTGCAGCATACCCTCAATTACTGACACTCCAATAGTGCAGCATACCCTCAATTACTGACACTCCAACAGTGCAGCACACCCTGAATTACTGACCCTCCAATAGTGCAGCACACCCTCAATTACTGACACTCCAACAGTGCAGCAAACCCTCAATTACTGACACTGCAACAGTGCAGCACTCCCTGAATTACTGACACTCCAACAGTGCAGCACACCCTGAATTACTGACACTCCAACAGTGCAGCACACCCTCAATTACTGGCACTCCAACAGTGCAGCACACCCTCAATTACTGACACTCCAACAGTGCAGCACACCCTCAATTACTGACACTCCAATAGTGCAGCACACCCTCAATTACTGACACTCCAACAGTGCAGCACACCCTCAATTACTGACACTCCAACAGTGCAGCACAGTCTCGATTACTAACAATCTAATAGTGCACCAGCCTCAATTACTGACAATCCAACAGTGCAGCACAGCAACAATTACTGAACTCCAATAGTGAAGCACACCCTCAATTACTGACACTCCAACAGTGCAGCACACCCTCAATTACTTACCCTCCAATAGTTCAGCACACCCTCAATTACTGAGCCTCCAATAGAGCAGCATCCTCAGTTATTGATCATCCAAAACTGCACCACACCCTCAATTACTGACACTCCAATAGAGCAGCATCCTCAATTACTGACATGCAAGTAGCGAAGCAGACACTCAGTTACTGATACTCCAACAGTATAGCACGGTCTCAATTACTGACACTCCAATAGTGCAGCACACCCTCAATTACTGACACTCCAATAGTGCAGCACACCCTCAATTACTGACACTCCGATAGTGCAGCACACCCTCAATTACTGACAATCCATTAGTGCAGCCGGAGGAGGTTCCAGATATAAGGAGGGTTTAGGATCTGGAGGAGATTACAGAGATAGGAAGGTTTGTAGGAACAGGAGGAGGATACTGAGTTGGGGAGGGTTGTTGGGTCTGGAGGAGGTTACAGAGATCGGGTGGGTTGTGGAGAGTGGAAGAGTCTACAGAGATAGGGAGGGTTGTAGGGAGTGGAGGAGTTTACAGAGATCAGGAGGGTTGTAGGGGCTGTAGGAGTTTACAGAGATAGGGAGGGATGTAGGATCTGGAGGAGATTACAGAGATAGGGAGTGGTGTAGGGGCTGAATGAGGTTACCGAAACAGGGAGAGGATTAGGTGCTGGAGGAGGTTAAAGAGATAGGGAGGGCTGTAGGGGCTGGAGGAGGTTACCGCGATAGGGATGGGTGTAGGGGCTGGAGGAGGTTACAGAGATAGGGAGGTATGTAGGGGTTGGAGGTGGTTACAGAGATAGGGAGGGGTTTAGGAGCCGGAGAATTTTACAGAGATAGGGAGAGGTGTAGGGGCTGGAGGAGGTTACAGAGATAGGGAGATGTGTAGGGGTTGGAGGTGGTTACAGAGATAGGGAGGGGTGTACGGGCTGGAGAAGCTTACAGAGATCGGGAGCGGTGTAAGGGTTGGAGCAGGTTACAGAGATAGGGAGGGGCGTAGGGGCTGGAGTAGTCTACAGAGATAGGGAGGGGTGTTGGGGCTGGAGCAGGTTACAGAGTTAGTGAGGGGTGTAGGGGCTGGAGGAGGTTGCAGAGATAGGGATGGTGTAGGGGCTGGAGGAGGTTACAGAGTTAGGGAGGTGTGCAGGGGTTGGAGGAGGTTCCAGAGAAAGGGAGGTGTGTAGGGGTTGGACGTGGTTACAGAGATAGGGAGGGGTGTAGGAGCCGGAGGATTTTAGAGAGATATGGATATGTGTAGGGGCTGGAGGAGGTTACAGAGATAGGGAGGGGAGTAGGGACTGGAGGGGGTTACAGAGATAGGGAGGGAGTTACAGAGATAAGTTGGGGTGTAGGGCTGGAGGAGGTTACAGGGACATGGCGGGACGTACAGAGATAGGGAGCAGTGAGAGGCTGGAGAGCGTTACAGAGATATGGAGGAGTGTAGGAGCCGGAGGAGGTTACAGAGATAGGGAGGTGTGTAGGGACTGGAGGAAGTTACAGAGATAGGGAGGGTTGTAGGGGCTGGAGGAGGTTACAGAAATAGGGAGGGGTGTAGGGGCTGGAGGAGGTTACAGAGATATGGAGGGGTGTAGGTGCTGGAGGAGGTTACAGAGATAGGGAGGGGTGCTGGGGCTGGAGCAGGTTACAGAGTTAGTGAGGGGTGTAGGGGCTGGAGGAGGTTACAGAGATAGGGATGGTGTAGGGGCTGGAGGAGGTTACAGAGTTAGGGAGGTGTGCAGGTGTTGGAGGAGGTTACAGAGAAAGGGAGGTGTGTAGGGGTTGGATGTGGTTACAGAGATAGGGGGGGTGTAGGAGCCGGAGGATTTTAGAGAGATATGGAGATGTGTTGGGGCTGGAGGAGGTTACAGAGATAGGAAGGGGAGTAGGGACTGGAGGGGGTTACAGAGATAGGGAGGGAGTTACAGAGATAAGTTGGGGTGTAGGGCTGGAGGAGGTTACAGGGACATGGCGGGACGTACAGAGATAGGGAGCAGTGAGAGGCTGGAGAGCGTTACAGAGATATGGAGGAGTGTCGGAGCCGGAGGAGGTTACAGAGATAGGGAGGTGTGTAGGGGCTGGAGGAGGTTACAGAAATAGGGAGGGGTGTAGGGGCTGGAGGAGGTTACAGAGATATGGAGGGGTGTAGGTGCTGGAGGAAGTTACAGAGTAAGGGAGGGGTATAGGGGCTGGAGGAGGTTACAGAGATATGGAGGGGTGTAGGGCCTGGAGGAAGTTACAGAGTAAGGGAGGGGTGTAGGGTCTGGAGGAGGTTACAGAGATAGGGATGGTGTAGGGACTGGAGGAGGTTACAGATTTATGGAGGTGTGTCGGGGTTGGAGGAGGTTACAGAGATGGGGGGGGTGTAGGGTCTGGAGGAGGTTACAGAGATAGGGACAGTTGTAGGGGCTGGTGGAGGTTACAGAGATAGGGAGGGGTGTCGGAGCTGGAGGATTTCACACAGATAGGGAGGGGTGTAGGGTCTTGAAGAGGTTACAGAGATAGGGAGGGGTGTAGGGGCTGGAGGAGGTTACAGAGATAGGGAGTGTTGAAAGGCTGGAGGAGGTTACAGAGATGGGGAGGGATCTCGGGACTGGTGGAGGTTACAGAGATAGGGAGGTGTGTAGGGGCTGGAGGAGGTTACAGAGTTAGTGAGGGGTGTAGGGGCTGGAGGAGGTTACAGAGATACGGAGGGGTGTAGGGGTTGGAGGAGATTACAGAGATAGGGAGGGGTCTAGGGTTTGGTGGAGGTTACAGAGATAGGGAGTGGTGTAGGGTGCAGCACACACTCAAATGTGGACTCTCCAGTAGTGCAGCACAGCCCCAATTATTGACCCTCCAATAGTGCAGCATACCGTCAATTACTGACACTGCAATAGTATAGCACCCCCTCAAATTCTGATACTCCAACAGTGCAGCATACCTTCAATTACTGACACTCCAATAGTGCAGCACACCCTCAATTACTGACACTCCAATAGTGTAGCAGTCCCTCAATTACAGACACTCAAATAGTGCAGAGTACTGTTAATTACTGTCACTCCAATAGTGCAGTACACCCTCAATAACTGACACTCAATAGTGCAGCACACCCTCAATTACTGACACTCGAATAGTGCAGCATACCCTCAATTACTGACACTCCAATAGTGCAGCATACCCTCAATTACTAACACTCCAACAGTGCAGCACACCCTGAATTACTGACCCTCCAATAGTGCAGCACACCCTCAATTACTGACACTCCAACAGTGCAGCAAACCCTCAATTACTGACACTGCAACAGTGCAGCACTCCCTGAATTACTGACACTCCAACAGTGCAGCACACCCTGAATTACTGACACTCCAACAGTGCAGCACACCCTCAATTACTGGCACTCCAACAGTGCAGCACACCCTCAATTACTGACACTCCAACAGTGCAGCACACCCTCAATTACTGACACTCCAATAGTGCAGCACACCCTCAATTACTGACACTCCAACAGTGCAGCACACCCTCAATTACTGACACTCCAACAGTGCAGCACAGTCTCGATTACTAACAATCTAATAGTGCACCAGCCTCAATTACTGACAATCCAACAGTGCAGCACAGCAACAATTACTGAACTCCAATAGTGAAGCACACCCTCAATTACTGACACTCCAACAGTGCAGCACACCCTCAATTACTTACCCTCCAATAGTTCAGCACACCCTCAATTACTGAGCCTCCAATAGTGCAGCATCCTCAGTTATTGATCATCCAAAACTGCACCACACCCTCAATTACTGACACTCCAATAGAGCAGCATCCTCAATTACTGACATGCAAGTAGCGAAGCAGACACTCAGTTACTGACACTCCAACAGTATAGCACGGTCTCAATTACTGACACTCCAATAGTGCAGCACACCCTCAATTACTGACACTCCAATAGTGCAGCACACCCTCAATTACTGACACTCCGATAGTGCAGCACACCCTCAATTACTGACAATCCATTAGTGCAGCCGGAGGAGGTTCCAGATATAAGGAGGGTTTAGGATCTGGAGGAGATTACAGAGATAGGAAGGTTTGTAGGAACAGGAGGAGGATACTGAGTTGGGGAGGGTTGTTGGGTCTGGAGGAGGTTACAGAGATCGGGTGGGTTGTGGAGAGTGGAGGAGTCTACAGAGATAGGGAGGGTTGTAGGGAGTGGAGGAGTTTACAGAGATCAGGAGGGTTGTAGGGGCTGTAGGAGTTTACAGAGATAGGGAGGGATGTAGGATCTGGAGGAGATTACAGAGATAGGGAGTGGTGTAGGGGCTGAATGAGGTTACCGAAACAGGGAGAGGATTAGGTGCTGGAGGAGGTTAAAGAGATAGGGAGGGCTGTAGGGGCTGGAGGAGGTTACCGCGATAGGGATGGGTGTAGGGGCTGGAGGAGGTTACAGAGATAGGGAGGTATGTAGGGGTTGGAGGTGGTTACAGAGATAGGGAGGGGTTTAGGAGCCGGAGAATTTTACAGAGATAGGGAGAGGTGTAGGGGCTGGAGGAGGTTACAGAGATAGGGAGATGTGTAGGGGTTGGAGGTGGTTACAGAGATAGGGAGGGGTGTACGGGCTGGAGAAGCTTACAGAGATCGGGAGCGGTGTAAGGGTTGGAGCAGGTTACAGAGATAGGGAGGGGCGTAGGGGCTGGAGTAGTTTACAGAGATAGGGAGGGGTGTTGGGGCTGGAGCAGGTTACAGAGTTAGTGAGGGGTGTAGGGGCTGGAGGAGGTTGCAGAGATAGGGATGGTGTAGGGGCTGGAGGAGGTTACAGAGTTAGGGAGGTGTGCAGGGGTTGGAGGAGGTTCCAGAGAAAGGGAGGTGTGTAGGGGTTGGACGTGGTTACAGAGATAGGGAGGGGTGTAGGAGCCGGAGGATTTTAGAGAGATATGGAGATGTGTAGGGGCTGGAGGAGGTTACAGAGATAGGGAGGGGAGTAGGGACTGGAGGGGGTTACAGAGATAGGGAGGGAGTTACAGAGATAAGTTGGGGTGTAGGGCTGGAGGAGGTTACAGGGACATGGCGGGACGTACAGAGATAGGGAGCAGTGAGAGGCTGGAGAGCGTTACAGAGATATGGAGGAGTGTAGGAGCCGGAGGAGGTTACAGAGATAGGGAGGTGTGTAGGGACTGGAGGAAGTTACAGAGATAGGGAGGGTTGTAGGGGCTGGAGGAGGTTACAGAAATAGGGAGGGGTGTAGGGGCTGGAGGAGGTTACAGAGATATGGGGGGTGTAGGTGCTGGAGGAGGTTACAGAGATAGGGAGGGGTGCTGGGGCTGGAGCAGGTTACAGAGTTAGTGAGGGGTGTAGGGGCTGGAGGAGGTTACAGAGATAGGGATGGTGTAGGGGCTGGAGGAGGTTAGAGTTAGGGAGGTGTGCAAGTGTTGGAGGAGGTTACAGAGAAAGGGAGGTGTGTAGGGGTGGATGTGGTTACAGAGATAGGGGGGGTGTAGGAGCCGGAGGATTTTAGAGAGATATGGAGATGTGTTGGGGCTGGAGGAGGTTACAGAGATAGGAAGGGGAGTAGGGACTGGAGGGGGTTACTGAGATAGGGAGGGAGTTACAGAGATAAGTTGGGGTGTAGGGCTGGAGGAGGTTACAGGGACATGGCGGGACGTACAGAGATAGGGAGCAGTGAGAGGCTGGAGAGCGTCACAGAGATATGGAGGAGTGTCGGAGCCGGAGGAGGTTACAGAGATAGGGAGGTGTGTAGGGGCTGGAGGAGGTTACAGAAATAGGGAGGGGTGTAGGGGCTGGAGGAGGTTACAGAGATATGGAGGGGTGTAGGTGCTGGAGGAAGTTACAGAGTAAGGGAGGGGTATAGGGGCTGGAGGAGGTTACAGAGATATGGAGGGGTGTAGGGCCTGGAGGAAGTTACAGAGTAAGGGAGGGGTGTAGGGTCTGGAGGAGGTTACAGAGATAGGGATGGTGTAGGGACTGGAGGAGGTTACAGATTTATGGAGGTGTGTCGGGGTTGGAGGAGGTTACAGAGATGGGGGGGGTGTAGGGTCTGGAGGAGGTTACAGAGATAGGGACAGTTGTAGGGGCTGGTGGAGGTTACAGAGATAGGGAGGGGTGTCGGAGCTGGAGGATTTCACACAGATAGGGAGGGGTGTAGGGTCTTGAAGAGGTTACAGAGATAGGGAGGGGTGTAGGGGCTGGAGGAGGTTACAGAGTTAGGGAGTGTTGAAAGGCTGGTGGAGGTTACAGAGATGGGGAGGGAGTTACAGAGATTGTGGGGTGATAGGCTGGAGGAGGTTACAGAGATAGGGAGGGGTCTCGGGACTGGTGGAGGTTACAGAGATAGGGAGGTGTGTAGGGGCTGGAGGAGGTTACAGAGTTAGTGAGGGGTGTAGGGGCTGGAGGAGGTTACAGAGATACGGAGGGGTGTAGGGGTTGGAGGAGATTACAGAGATAGGGAGGGGTCTAGGGTTTGGTGGAGGTTACAGAGATAGGGAGTGGTGTAGGGTGCAGCACACACTCAAATGTGGACTCTCCAGTAGTGCAGCACAGCCCCAATTATTGACCCTCCAATAGTGCAGCATACCGTCAATTACTGACACTGCAATAGTATAGCACCCCCTCAAATTCTGATACTCCAACAGTGCAGGAAGTTACAGAGATAGGGAGGGTTGTAGGGGCTGGAGGAGGTTACAGAAATAGGGAGGGGTGTAGGGGCTGGAGGAGGTTACAGAGATATGGAGGGGTGTCGGGGCTGGAGGATTTCACAGAGATAGGGAGGGATGTAGGGGCTTGAAGAGGTTACAGAGATAGGGAGGGGTGTAGGAGCCGGAGGAGATTACACTGACAGGGACGGGTGTAGGGGCTGGAGGAGGTTACAGAGATAGGGAGTGTTGAAAGACTGGAGGAGGTTACAGAGATGGGGAGGGAGTTACAGAGATTGTGGGGTGATAGGCTGGAGGAGGTTACAGAGATAGGGAGGGGTGTAAGGGCTGGAGGAGTTTACAGAGATACAGAGGTTTGAAGGTGTTGGAGGAGGTTACAGAGATAGGGAGGGTTCTACGGACTGGAGGAGGTTACAGGGATAGGGAGGGATCTAGGGACTGGTGGAGGTTACGGAGATAGGGAGGGGTGTAGGGTGCAGCACACCCACAAATGCGGATCTCTAGTAGTGCAGCACACCCCCAATTATTGACCCTCCAATAGTGCAGCATACCGTCAATTACTGACACTGCAATAGTGTAGCACCTTTTAAAATTCTGATACTCTAACAGTGCAGCATACCCTCAATTACTGACACTCCAATAGTGCAGCACACCCTCAATTACTGACACTCAAATAGTGCAGAATGCTGTTAATTACTGACACTACAATAGTGCAGTACACCCTCAATAAATGACACTCCAATAGTGCAGCACACCGCCAATCATTGACCCTCCAATAGTGCAGCATACCGTCAATTACTGACACTGCAATAGGGTAGCACCACTCAATTACTGACACTCAATAGTGCAGCACACCCTCAATTACTGACACTCCAAGGGTGCCGCATACCCTCAATTACTGACACTCGAATAGTGCAGCACACCCCCAATTACTGACCCTCCAATAGTGCAGCACTCCCCCAATTATTGACCCTCCAATAGTCCAGCATATCGTCAATTACTGACACTGCAATAGGGTAGCACAACCTCAATTACTGACACTCCAATCGTGCAGCATACCCTCAATTACTGACACTTGAATAGTGCAGCACACCCTCAATTACTGACACTCGAATAGTGCAGCACACCCTCAATTACTGACCCTCCAATAGTGCAGCACACCCTCAATTACTGACACCATGTAGTGCAGAACACCCTGAATTACTGTCCTTTCAATAGTCCAGAACACAATCAATGACTCTTCAATAATGCAGCACAGTCTCATTTACTGATCCTCCAATAGTGCAGCACACCCTCAAACACTGACCCTCTAATAGTGCATCACACCTTCAATTACTGACCTTCCGACATTGCGGACCACCCTCAATTACAGACCATCCACTAGTGCAGCACTCCCTCAATTAATGACACTCCAACAGTGCAGCACAGCATCAATTACTGACACTCCAACAGTATAGCACGGTCTCAATTACTGACACTTCAATACTGAAAGTAACCCTCAATTACTGAACCTCCAATAGTGCAGCAAACCTTCAATTACTGACACTCCAGTCGTGCAGCACACCCTCAATTACTGACCCTCCAACAGTGCAGCACACCCTCAATTACTGACACATCTATTGTGCAGCATATCATCAATTATTTACAATGCAATACTGCAGCAAACCCACAATTACCGAAGACCAATCATGCAGCACACCCTCAATTACTTACATGCAAGTAGTGCAGCAGACACTCAGTTACTTATGGTCCAATATTGAAGCACACTGTCAATTCCTGACAAACCATTAGTGCAGCTGGAGGAGGTTCCAGTTCTTAGGAGGGTTTAGGATCTGGAGGAGATTACAGAGATAGGAAGGTTTGTAGGAGCAGGAGGAGGATACTGAGTTGGGGAGGGTTGTTGGGTCTGGAGGAGGTTACAGAGATCGGGTGGGTTGTGGTGAGTGGAGGAGTTTACAGAGATAGGGAGGGATGTAGGATCTGGAGGAGATTACAGAGATAGAGAGTGGTGTAGGGGCTGAAGGAGGTTACAGAAACAGGGAGTGGATAAGGTGCTGGTGGAGGTTAAAGAGATAGGGAGGGCTGTAGGGGCTGGAGGAGGTTACGGCGATAGGGACGGGTGTTGGGGCTGGAGGAGGTTACGGAGATAGGGAGGTGTGTAGGGGTTGGAGGTGGTTACAGAAATAGGGAGGGGTGTAGGATCCGGAGGATTTTACAGAGATAGGGAGAGGTGTAGAGGCTGGAGGAGGTTCCAGAGATAGGGAGGGGTGTAGGGCTGGAGGAGTTTACAGAGATAGGAAAGGGTGTACGGGCTGGAGAAGGTTACAGAGCTAGCGAGGGGTATAGGGGTTGGAGCAGGTTATAGAGATAGGGAGGGGCGTAGGGGCTGGAGGAGTTTACAGAGATAGGGAGGGGTGCTGGGGCTGGAGCAGATTACAGAGATAGGGATGGTGTAGGGGCTGGAGGAGGTTACAGAGTTAGGGAGGTGTGTAGGTGTTGGAGGAGGTTACAGAGATAGGGAGGTGTGTAGGGGTTGGAGGTGGTTACAGAGATAATGAGGGGTGTCGGAGCCGGAGGATTTTACAGAGATATGGAGAGGTGTGGGGGCTGGAGGAGGTTACAGAGATAGGGAGGGGAGTAGGGGCTGGAGGGGGTTACAGAGATAGGGAGGGAGTTACAGAGATACTTTGGGGTGTAGGGCTTGAGGAGGTTACAGGGACATGGCGGGACATACAGAGATAGGGAGCGGTGAGAGGCTGGAGAGCGTTACAGAGATATGGACGAGTGTAGGAGCCGGAGGAGGTTACAGAGATAGGCAGGAGTGTAGGCGCTGGAGGAAGTTACAGAGATAGGGAGGGTTGTAGGGTCTGGAGGAGGTTACAGAGATAGGTATGGTGTAGGGGCTGGAGGAGGTTACAGAGTTAGGGAGGTGTGTAGGGGTTGGAGGAGGTTACAGAGATAGGGAAGGGTGTAGGGTCTGGAGGAGGTTACAGAGATAGGGACGGTTGTAGGGGCTGGTGGAGGTTACAGAGATACGGAGGGGTGTATGGGCTGGAGGAGGTAACAGAGATAGGGAGGTGTCTAGGGACTGGTGGAGGTTACAGAGATAGGGAGGGGTGTAGGGTGCAGCACACCCACAAATGCGGACTCTCTAGTAGTGCAGCACACCCCCAATTATTGACCCTCCAGTAGTGCAGCATACTCTCAATTACTGACACTCCAATAGTGCAGCACACCCTCAATTACAGACACTCAAATAGTGCAGAATACTGTTAATTACTCACACTACAATAGTGCAGTACACCCTCAATATCTGACACTCCAATAGTGCAGAACACCCCCAATTATTGACCCTCCAGTAGTGCAGCATACCGTCAATTACTGACACTGCAATAGGGTAGCACCAGTCAATTACTGACACTCAATAGTGCAGCATACCCTTAATTACTGACACTACAAGCGTGCCGCATACCCTCAATTACTGACACTCGAATAGTGCAGCACACCCCCAATTATTGACCCTCCAATAGTGCAGCACTCCCCCAATTATTGACCCTCCAATCGTGCAGCACACCCTCAATTACTGACACTCCAATAGTGCAGCACACCCTCAACTACTGACACTCGAATAGTGCAGCACACCCTCAATTACTGACCCTCCAATAGTGCAGCACACCCTCAATTACTGACACCATGTCGTACAGAACACCCTGAATTACTGTCCTTTCAATAGTGCAGCACACACTCAATGATCCTCCAATAGTGCAGCACACCCTCAATCACTGCCACACCTATAGTGCAGCAAACCCTGAATTACTGACCCTGCAATAGTGCAGCAAACCATCAATTACTTGCACACCTCTAGTGCAGCACCCCCTCAATCACTGACTTTCCAAAAGTGCAGCACAGCATCAATTGATGACTCTTCAATAATGCAGCAAGTCTCATTTACTGATCCTCCAATAGTGCAGCACACCCTCAAACACTGACCCTCTAATAGTGCAGCACACCTTCAATTACTGACCTTCCGACATTGCGGAACACCCTCAATGACAGACCATCCACTAGTGCAGCACTCCCTCAATTAATGACACTTCAACAGTGCAGCACAGCATCAATTACTGACACTTCAATACTGAAGGTAACCCTGAATTACTGAACCTCCAATAGTGCAGCAAACCTTCAATTACTGACACTCCAATACTGCAGCACACCCTCAATTACTGACACACCTATTGTGCAGCATATCCTCAATTATTTGCAATCCAATACTGCAGCACACCCACAATAACCGACAACCAATCATGCAGCACACCCTCAATTACTGACATGCAAGTAGTGCAGCAGACACTCAGTTACTTATGCTCCAATATTGAAGCACACTGTCAATTCCTGACAATCCATTAGTGCAGCCGGAGGAGGTTCCAGTTATTAGGAGGGTTTAGGAGCTGGAGGAGATTACAGTGATAGGAAGGTTTGTAAGAGCAGGAGGAGGATACTGAGTTGGGGAGGGTTGTTGGGTCTGGAGGAGGTTACAGAGATCGGGTGGGTTTTGGTGAGTGGAGGAGTTTACAGAGATAGGGTGGGTTGTAGGGAGTGGAGGAGTTTACAGAGATCAGGAGGGTTGTAGGGGCTGTAGGAGTTTACAGAGATAGGGAGGGATGTAGGATCTGGAGGAGATGACAGAGATAGGGAGTGGTGTAGGGGCTGAAGGAGGTTACAGAAACAGGGAGTGGATAAGGTGCTGGTGGAGGTTAAAGAGATAGGGAGGGCTGTAGGGGCTGGAGGAGGTTACGGCGATAGGGATGGGTGTTGGGGCTGGAGGAGGTTACAGAGATAGGGAGGTGTGTAGGGGTTGGAGGTGGCTACAGAAATATTGAGGGGTGTAGGAGCCGGAGAATTTTACAGAGATAGGGAGAGGTGTCCGGGCTGGAGGAGGTTGCAGAGATAGGGAGGGGTGTAGATGCTGGAGGAGGTTACAGAGATAGGGAGGGGTGTACGGGCTGGAGAAGCTTACAGAGATCAGGAGTGGTGTAAGGGTTGGAGCAGGTTACAGAGATTGGGAGGGGCGTAGGGGCTGGAGGAGTTTACAGAGATAGGGAGGGGTGTAGGGGCTGGAGCAGGTTACAGAGTTAGGGAGGGGTGTAGGGGCTGGAGGAGGTTACAAAGATAGGGATGGTGTAGGGGCTGGTGGAGGTTACAGAGTTAGGGAGGTGTGTAGGGGTTGGAGGAGGTTACAGAGATAGGGAGGTGTGTAGGGGTTGGAGGTGATTACAGAGATAGTGAGGGGTGTAGGAGCCGGAGGATTTTACAGAGATATGGAGAGGTGTAGGGGCTGGAGGAGGTTACAGAGATAGGGAGGGGAGTAGGGGCTGGAGGGGGTTACAGAGATAGGGAGGGAGTTACAGAGATAAGTTGGGGTGTAGGGCTTGAGGAGGTTAGAGGGACATGGCGGGACGTACAGAGATAGGGAGCGGTGAGAGGCTGGAGAGCGTTACAGAGATAGGGATGGTGTAGGGGCTGGAGGAGGTTACAGAGATAGGGAGGTGTGTAGGGGTTGGAGGAGGTTACAGAGATAGGGAGGGGTGTAGGGTCTGGAGGAGTTTACAGAGATAGGGACGGTTGTAGGGGCTGCTGGAGGTTACAGAGATAGGGAGGGGTGTAGGGGCTGGAGGATTTCACAGAGATAGGGAGGTGTGTAGGAGCTGGAGGAGGTTACAGAGATAGGGAGGGGTTAAGGAGCCGGAGGAGATTACACAGACAGGGAGGAGTGTAGGGGCTGGATGAGGTTACAGAGATAGGGAGTGGTGAGAGGCTGGAGGAGGTTACAGAGATGGGGAGGGAGTTACAGAGATTGTGGGGTGATACGCTGGAGGAGGTTACAGATATAGGGAGGGGTGTAAGGGCTGGAGGAGGTTTCAGAGATAGGGAGGTGTGTAGTGGTTGGAGGAGGTTACAGAGATACAGAGGTTTGAAGGTGTTGGAGGAGGTTACAGAGATAGGGAGGGGTCTATGGAATGGAGGAGGTTACAGGGATAGGTAGCGGTGAGAGGCTGGAGGAGGTTACAGAGATAGGGTGGGGTGTAGGGTTTGGAGGAGGTTACAGACATAGGGAGGGGTGTAGGTATTGGAGGAGGTTACAGACATAGGGAGGGGTGTAGGTATTGGAGGAGGTTACAGAGATAGGGAGGGGTGTATGGACTGGAGGAGGTTACAGAGATAGGGAGGGGTGCGAGGCTGGAGGAGGTTACAGAGTTAGGGAGAGGTGTAGGAGCCGGAGGAGGTTACAGAGATTGGGAGTGGTGTAGGGCTGGAAGAGGTTACAGAGATAGGGAGGGTTGTAGGGGCTGGAGGAGGTTACAGAGATAGGGATGGTGTAGAGGCTGGAGGAGATTACAGAGTTAGGGAGGTGTGTAGGGGTTGGAGGAGGTTACAGAGATAGGGAGGTGTGTATGGGCTGGAGGAGGTTACAGAGATAGGGAGGTGTGTAGGGGTTGGAGGAGCTTACAGAGATAGGGAGGTGTGTAGGGGCTGGAGGGGGTTACAGAGATAGGGTGGGAGTTTCAGAGATAAGTAGGGGTGTAGGGCTGGAGGAGGTTACAGGTATAGGGCGGGAGTTACAGAGATAGGCAGCGGTGAGAGGCTGGAGAGCGTTACAGAGATATGGAGTGGTGTAGGAGCCGGAGGAGGTTACAGAGATAGGGAGGTGTGTAGGGGCTGGAGGTGGTTACAAAGATAGGGGTGGGGGGAGGGGCTGGAGGAAATAACAGAAATAGGGAGGGAGTTATAGAGATATTGAGTGTTGTAGGGCTGGAGGAGGATACAGATAGAGATGGGTGTACGGGCATAAGGAGGTTACAGAAATATGGAGGGGTGTGTAGCGGCTGGAGGAAGTTACAGAGATAGGGAGGGGGTGTAGGGGCTGGAGCAGGTTACAGAGTTAGGGAGGGGTGTTGGGGCTGGAGAAGGTTACAGAGATAGTGATGGTGTAGGGGCTGGAGGAGGTTACAGAGTTAGGGAGGTGTGTAGGGGTTGGAGGAGGTTACAGAGATAGGGAGGGGTGTAGGGGCTGGAGGAGGTTACAGAGATAGGGACGGGTTTAGGGGCTGGAGGATTTTACAGAGATAGGGAGGGGTGTAGGAGCCGGAGGAGATTACAGAGACAGGGAGAGGTGTAGGGGCTGGAGGAGGTTACAGAGATGTGGAGGGAGTTACAGAGATTGTGGGGTGAAAGGCAGGAGGAGGTTACAGAGATAGGGAGGGGTGTAAGTGCTGGAGGAGGTTACAGAGATAGGGAGGTGTGTATGGGTTGGAGGAGGTTACAGAGATACTGAGGTTTGAAGGGGTTGGTTACAGAGATAGGGAGGGGTCTAGGGACTGGAGGAGGTTACAGAGATCGGTAGCAATGAGAGGCTGGAGGAGATTACAGCGATAGGGAGGAGTAGGAGCCGGATGAAGTTACAAAGATAGGGAGGGGTGTAGGGGCTGGAGGAGGTTACAGACATACGGAGGGGTGTAGCGTTCGGATGAGGTTACAGAGATAGGGAGGGGTGTATGGACTGGAGGAGGTTACAGAGATAGGGAGGAGTGCGAGGCTGGAGGAGATTATAGAGTTAGGGAGATGTGTAGGAGCCCGAGGAGGTTACAGAGATTGGGAGGGTTGTAGGGGCTGGAGGGGGTTACAGAGAATGGAATTTACAGAGATAGGGAGGGAGTTACAGAGATAAGGAGGGGTGTAGGGCTGGAGGAGGTTACAGAGATAGGGAGGGATTTAGGGGCTGGAGGAGGTTACAGAGATAGGGAGGGGTGTAGGGCTGGAGGAGTTTACAGAGATAGGGAGGTGTGTACGGGCTGGAGGAGGTTACAGAGATAGGGAGGGGTGTAGGGGCTGGAGCAGGTTACAGAGATAGGGATGTTGTAGGGGCTGGAGGAGATTACAGAGTTAGGGAGGTGTGTAGGCGTTGAAGGAGGTTACAGAGATAGGGTGGTGTGTAGGGGTTGGAGGTGGTTACAGAGATAGGGAGGTGTGTAGGAGCCAGAGGATTTTACAGAGATAGGCAGCGGTGAGAGGCTGGAGAGCGTTACAGAGATATGGAGGGGTGTAGGAGCCGGACGAGGTTACAGAGATAGGGAGGTGTGTAGGGGCTGGAGGTGGTTACAGAGATAGGGGTGGGGGGAGGGGCTGGAGGAAATAACAGAAATAGGGAGGGAGTTATAGAGATATTGAGTGGTGTAGAGCTTGAGGAGGATACAGATAGGGATGGGTGTACGGGCATGAGGAGGTTACAGAAATATGGAGGGGTGTAGAGGCTGGAGGAAGTTACAGAGATAGGGAGGGTTGTAGGGGCTGGATGAGGTTACAGAGATAGGGAGGGGTGTAGGGGCTGGAGCAGGTTACAGAGTTAGGGAGGGGTGTTGGGGCTGGAGGAGGTTACAGAGATAGAGATGGTGTAGGGGCTGGAGGAGGTTACAGAGTTAGGGTGGTGTGTAGGGGTTGGAGGAGGTTACAGAGATAGGGAGGGGTGTAGGGCCTGGAGGAGGTTACAGAGATAGGGAGGGTTGTAGGGGCTGTTGGAGGTTACAGAGATAGGGAGGGGTGAATGGGCTGGAGGATTTTACAGAGATAGGGAGGGGTGTAGGGACTGGAGGAGGTTACAGAGATAGGGAGGGGTGTAGGAGCAGGAGGAGATTACACAGAGATAGGGAGGGGTGTAGGAGCTGGAGGAGGTTACAGAGATAGGGAGTGTTGAGAGGCTGAAGGAAGTTACAGAGATGTGGAGGGAGTTACAGAGATTGTGGGGTGATAGTTTGGAGGATGTTACAGAGATAGGGAGGGGTGTAAGGGCAGGAGGAGGTTACAGAGATACAGAGGTTTGAAGGGGTTAGAGGAGGTTACAGTGATAGGGAGGGGTCTAGGGACGGGAGGAGGTTACAGAGATAGGTAGCGGTGAGAGGCTGGAGGAGGTTACAGCGATAGGGAGAGGAGTAGGAGCAGGAGGTTGTTACAAAGATAGGGAGGGGATGTAGGGGCTTGAGGAGGTTACAGACATAGGAAGGGGTGTAGGGATCGGAGGAGATTACAGAGATAGGGAGGGATGTATGGACTGGAGGAGGTTACAGAGATAGGGAGGGGTGCGAGGCTGGAGGAGGTTACATGGTTAGGGAGAGGCATAGGAGCCCGAGGAGGTTACAGAGATTGGGAGGGTTGTAGGGGCTGGAGGGGGTTACAGAGATAGGGAGGGGTGTAGGTGTGGAGAAGGTCACAGAGATAGGGAGGTGTGTACAGGCTGGATAAGCTTACATAAATATCGAGGGTTGTAGGGTTGGAGCAGGTTACAGAGATACGGAGGGGTGTAGGAATTGCAGGAGGTTACAGAGATTGGGAGGGGTCTAGGGAATGGTGGAGATTACAGTGATACGGAGGGGTGCAGTGTGCAGCACACCCTCAAATGCGGACTCTCTAGTAGTGCAGCACACCCCCAATTATTGACCCTCCAATAGTGCAGCATACCGTCAATTACTGACACTGCAATAGTGCAGCACCCCCTCAAATTCTGACACTCCAATAGTGCAGCATACCCTCAATTACTGACACTCCAATAGTGCAGCACACCCTCAATTACTGACACTGCAATAGGGTAGCACCCCTCAATTACTGACACTCAATAGTGCAGCACACCCTCAATTACTGACACTCCAACTGTGCAGCACACCCTCAATTACTGACACTCGAATAGAGCAGCACACCCTCAATTACTAACCCCCCAATAGTGCAGCTCACCCTCAATTACTGACACCATATAGTTCAGAACACCCTGAATTACTGTCCTTTCAATAGTCCAGCACACACTCAATGACCCTCCAATAGTGCAGCACACCCTCAATCACTGCCACACCTATAGTGCAGCAAACCCTGAATTATTGACCCTGCAATAGTGCAGCACACCCTCAATTACTTGCACACCTCTAGTGCAGCACCCCCTCAATCACTGACCCTCCAATAGTTCAGCACACCCTCAATTGCTGACCCTCCAATAGTTCAGCACACCCTCAATTACTGAGCCTCCAATATTGTAGCACACCCTCAATTACTGACACTCCAATAGTGCAGCATCCTCAATTACTGATCATCCAAATGTGCACCACACCCTCAATTACTGACACTCCAATAGAGCAGCATCCTCAATTACTGACACTCCAATAGTGCAGCACACCCTCAATTACTGACACACCTATTGTGCAGCATATCCTCAATGACTGATCATCCAAATGTGCACCACACCCTCAATTACTGACACTCCAATAGTGCACCACACCCTCAATTACTGACACTCCAATAGTACACCACACCCTCAATTACTGACACTCCAATAGTGCAGCACACCCTCAATTACTGACACTCCAATAGTGCAGCATCCTCAATTACTGATCATCCAAATGTGCACCACACCCTCAATTACTGACACTCCAACAGTATAGCACGGTCTCAATTACTGACACTCCAATAGTGCAGCACACCCTCAATTACTGACACTCCAACAGTATAGCACGGTCTCAATTACTGACACTCCAACAGTGCAGCACACCCTCAATTACCGACACTCCAACAGTATAGCACGGTCTCAATTACTGACACTCCAATAGTGCAGCACACCCTCAATTACTGACACACCTATTGTGCAGCATATCCTCAATTATTTACAATCCAATACTGCAGCACACCCACAATTACCGACGACCAATCATGCAGCACACCCTCAATTACTGACATGCAAGTAGTGCAGCAGACACTCAGTTACTTATGGTCCAATATTGAAGCACACTGTCAATTCCTGACAAACCATTAGTGCAGCCGGAGGAGGTTCCAGATACAAGGAGGGTTTAGGATCTGGAGGAGATTACAGAGATAGGAAGGTTTGTAGGAGCAGGAGGAGGATACTGAGTTGGGGAGGGTTGTTGGGTCTGGAGGAGGTTACAGAGAGCGGGTGGGTTGTGGTGAGTGGAGAAGTTTACAGATATAGGGAGGGTTGTAGGAAGTGGAGGAGTTTACAGAGATCAGGAGGATTGTAGGGGCTGGAGGAGTTTACAGAGATATGGAGGACGAAGGATCTGGAGGAGATTACAGAGATAGGGAGTGGTGTAGGGGCTGAAGGAGGTTACAGAAACAGGAAGGGGATTAGATGCTGGAGGAGTTTACAGAGATAGGGAGGGCTGTAGGGGTTGGAGGTGGTTACAGAGATAGCGAGGGGTGTAGGTGCTGGAGGAGTTTATAGAGATAGGGAGCGTTGTAGGGGCTGGAGGAGGTTACAGAGATAGGGAGGGGTGTACGGGCTGGAGGAGGTTACATAGATAGGCAGGGTTGTAGGGGCTGGAGGAGTTTACAGAGATCGGGAGGGGTGTAGGAGCCGGAGGATTTTACAGAGATAAGGAGGGGTGTAGGGGCTGGAGGAGGTTACAGAGATAGGGAGGGGTTTAGGGGCTGGAGGAGGTTACAGAGATAGGGAGAGGTGTAGGGAATGGAGGAGGTTACAGAGATAGGGAGGTGTGTAGGGGTTCGAGGAGGTTAAATAGATAGGGAGTGTTCTAGTGACTAGAGGAGGTTACAGAGATAGGTAGGGGTGCGAGGCTGGAGGAGGTTACAGAGATAGCGAGGAGTCTAGTGGTTGGAGCAGATTACAGAGATAGGGAGGGGTGTAGGGGCTGGAGAAGTTTACAGAGATACGGAGGGTTGTAGGGGTTGGAGGAGGTTACAGAGATAGGGAGGGGTCTAGGGACTGGTGGAGGTTACAGAGATAGGGAGGTTTGTAGGGTGCAGCACACCCTCAAATGAGGTCTTTCTTAGTAGTGCTGCACACCCCCAATTATTGACCCTCCAATAGTGCAGCATACCGTCAATTACTGACACTGCAATAGTGCAGCACACCCACAATTACTGACACTCCAATCATGCAGCACACCCTCAATTACTGACACTGAAATAGTGTAGCACCCCCTCAATTACAGACACTCAAATAGTGCAGAATACTGCAAGTTACTGACACTCCAATAGTGCAGCACACCCTCAATAACTGACACTCCAATAGTGCAGCACACCCTCAATTCCTGACACTCCAATAGGGCAGCACACCTTCAATTACGGACACTCGAATAATGCAGCCAACCCTCAATTACTGACCCTCCAATAGTGCAGCACACCTCAATTACTGACACCATTTAGTGCAGAACACCCTGAATTACTGTCCTTTCAATAGTCCAGCACACCCTCAATGACCCTCCAATAGTGCAGCACACCCTCAATCACTGCTTCACCTATAGTGCAGCAAACACTGAATTACTGACCCTGCAATAGTGCAGCACCCCCTCAATTACTTGCACACCTCTAGTGCAGCACCCCCTCAATCACTGACATTCCAAAAGTGCAGCACACCCTCAATTGATGACTCTTCAATAATGCAGCACAGTCTCATTTACTGATCCTCCAATAGTTCAGCACACCCTCAAACACTGACCCTCTAATAGTGCATCACACCTTCAATTACTGACCTTCTGACATTGCAGAACACCCTCAATTACAGACCAATCACTAGTGCAGCACTCCCTCAATTAATGACACTCCAACAGTGCAGCACAGCATCAATTACTGACACTTCAATACTGAAGGTAACCCTGAATTACTGACCCTCCAATAGTGCAGCACACCCTGAATTACTGACCCTCCAATAGTGCAGCACACCCTGAATTACTGACCCTCCAATAGTGCAGCACACCCTCAATTACTGACACTCCAACAGTGCAGCACAGACTCGATTACTAACAATCCAATAGTGCACCAGCCTCAATTACTGACAATCCAACAGTGCAGCACAGCTACAATTACTGAACTCCAATAGTGAAGCACACACTCAATTACTGACCCTCCAATAATGCAGCACACCCTCAATTACTGACATTCAATAATGCCGCACAACTTCAATTACTGACAAACCAATAGTACAGCCCACCCTCAATTACTGACCCTCCAATAGTGCAGCACTCCCTCAATTACTGACACTCCAATAGTGCAGCACTCCCTCAATTACTGACACTCCAATCGAGCAGCGTTCTCAATTACTGATCATCCAAAAGTGCCCTACACCCTCAATTACTGACACTCCAATAGAGCAGCACACCCTCAATTACTGACACTCCAATAGTGACGCACACCCTCAATTACTGACACTCCAATAGTGCAGGACACCCTCAATTACTGACACTCCAATAGTGCAGCCCACCCTCAATTACTGACACACCTATTGTGCAGCATATCCTCAATTATTTACAATCCAATACTGCAGCACACCCACAATTACCGACGACCAATCATGCAGCACACCCTCAATTACTGACATGCAAGTAGTGCAGCAGACACTCAGTTACTTATGCTCCAATATTGAAGCACACTGTCAATTCCTGACAATCCATTAGTGCAGCTGGAGGAGGTTCCAGATATAAGGAGGGTTTAGGGACTGGAGGAGATTACAGAGATAGGGAGGTTTGTAGGAGCAGGAGGAGGATACTGAGTTGGGGAGGGTTGTTGGGTCTGGAGGAGGTAACAGAGATCGGGTGGGTTTTGGTGAGTGGAGGAGTTTACAGATATAGGGAGGGTTGTAGGAAGTGGAGGAGTTTACAGAGATCAGGAGTGTTGTAGGGGCTGGAGGAGTTTACAGAGATATGGAGGACGAAGGATCTGGAGGAGATTACAGAGATAGGGAGTGGTGTAGGGGCTGAAGGAGGTTACAGAAACAGGAAGGGGATTAGATGCTGGAGGAGTTTACAGAGATAGGGAGGGCTGTAGGGGCTGGAGGAGGTTACGGCAATAGTGATGGGTGTAAGGGCTGGAGGAGGTTACAGAGATAGGGAGGTGTGTAGGGGTTGGAGGTGGTTACAGAGATAGGGAGGGGTGTAGGTGCTGGAGGAGTTTATAGAGATAGGGAGGGTTGTAGGGGCTGGAGGAGGTTACAGAGATAGGGAGGGGTGTACGGGCTGGAGGAGGTTACATAGATAGGCAGGGTTGTAGGGGCTGGAGGAGTTTACAGAGATCGGGAGGGGTGTAGGAGCCGGAGGATTTTACAGAGATAAGGAGGGGTGTAGGGGCTGGAGGAGGTTACAGAGATAGGGAGGGGTTTAGGGGCTGGAGGAGGTTACAGAGATAGGGAGAGGTGTAAGGAATGGAGGAGGTTACAGAGATAGGGAGGTGTGTAGGGGTTCGAGGAGGTTAAATAGATAGGGAGTGTTCTAGTGACTAGAGGAAGTTACAGAGATTGGTAGGGGTGCGAGGCTGGAGGAGGTTACAGAGATAGTGAGGAGTCTAGTGGTTGGAGCAGATTACAGAGATAGGGAGGGGTGTAGGGGCTGGAGAAGTTTACAGAGATACGGAGGGTTGTAGGGGTTGGAGGAGGTTACAGAGATAGGGAGGGGTCTAGGGACTGGTGGAGGTTACAGAGATAGGGAGGTTTGTAGGGTGCAGCACACCCTCAAATGAGGTCTTTCTTAGTAGTGCTGCACACTCCCAATTATTGACCCTCCAATAGTGCAGCATACCGTCAATTACTGACACTGCAATAGTGCAGCACACCCACAATTACTGACACTCCAATCATGCAGCACACCCTCAATTACTGACACTGAAATAGTGTAGCACCCCCTCAATTACAGACACTCCAATAGTGCAGCACACTCTCAATTACTGACACTCGAATAGTGCAGCACACCTTCAATTACTGACACTCGAATAGTGCAGCACACCCTCAATTACTGACCCTCCAATAGTGCAGCACACCTCACTTACTGACATCATTTAGTGCAGAACACCCTGAATTACTGTCCTTTCAATAGTCCAGCACACCCTCAATGACCCTCCAATAGTGCAGCACACCCTCAATCACTGCTTCACCTATAGTGCAGCAAACCCTGAATTACTGACCCTGCAATAGTGCAGCACCCCCTCAATTACTTGCACACCTCTAGTGCAGCACCCCCTCAATCACTGACATTCCAAAAGTGCAGCACATCCTCAATTGATGACTCTTCAATAATGCAGCACAGTCTCATTTACTGATCCTCCAATAGTGCAGCACACCCTCAAACACTGACCCTCTAATAGTGCATCACACCTTCAATTACTGACCTTCCGACATTGCAGAACACCCTCAATTACAGACCATCCACTACTGCAGCACTCCCTCAATTAATGACACTCCAACAGTGCAGCACAGCATCAATTACTGACACTTCAATACTGAAGGTAACCCTGAATTACTGACCCTCCAATAGTGCAGCACACCCTGAATTACTGACCCTCCAATAGTGCAGCACACCCTGAATTACTGACCCTCCAATAGTGCAGCACACCCTCAATTACTGACACTCCAACAGTGCAGCACAGTCTCGATTACTAACAATCCAATAGTGCACCAGCCTCAATTACTGACAATCCAACAGTGCAGCACAGCTACAATTACTGAACTCCAATAGTGAAGCACACACTCAATTACTGACCTTCCAATAATGCAGCACACCCTCAATTACTGACATTCAATAATGCCGCACAACTTCAATTACTGACAAACCAATAGTGCAGCACACCCTCAATTACTGACCCTCCAATAGTGCAGCACACCCTCAATTACTGAAACACATATAGTGCAGCACACACTCAATTACTGACACTCCAATCGAGCAGCATTCTCAATTACTGATCATCCAAAAGTGCCCCACACCCTCAATTACTGACACTCCAATAGTGCAGCACACCCTCAATTACTGACACACCTATTGTGCAGCATATCCTCAATTATTTACAATCCAATACTGCAGCACACCCACAATTACCGACGACCAATCATGCAGCACACCCTCAATTACTGACATGCAAGTAGTGCAGCAGACACTCAGTTACTTATGCTCCAATATTGAAGCACACTGTCAATTCCTGACAATCCATTAGTGCAGCCGGAGGAGGTTCCAGATATAAGGAGGGTTTAGGGACTGGAGGAGATTACAGAGATAGGGAGGTTTGTAGGAGCAGGAGGAGGATACTGAGTTGGGGAGGGTTGTTGGGTCTGGAGGAGGTTACAGAGATCGGGTGGGTTTTGGTGAGTGGAGGAGTTTACAGATATAGGGAGGGTTGTAGGAAGTGGAGGAGTTTACAGAGATCAGGAGGGTTGTAGGGGCTGGAGGAGTTTACAGAGATATGGAGGACGAAGGATCTGGAGGAGATTACAGAGATAGGGAGTGGTGTAGGGGCTGAAGGAGGTTACAGAAACAGGAAGGGGATTAGGTGCTGGAGGAGTTTACAGAGATAGGGAGGGCTGTAGGGGCTGGAGGAGGTTACGGCAATAGGGATGGGTGTAAGGGCTGGAGGAGGTTACAGAGATAGGGAGGTGTGTAGGGGTTGGAGGTGGTTACAGAGATAGGGAGGGGTGTAGGTGCTGGAGGAGTTTATAGAGATAGGGAGCGTTGTAGGGGCTGGAGGAGGTTACAGAGATAGGGAGGGGTGTACGGGCTGGAGGAGGTTACGGAGATAGGCAGGGTTGTAGGGGCTGGAGGAGTTTACAGAGATCGGGAGGGGTGTAGGAGCCGGAGGATTTTACAGAGATAAGGAGGGGTGTAGGGGCTGGAGGAGGTTACAGAGATAGGGAGGGGTTTAGGGGCTGGAGGAGGTTACAGAGATAGGGAGAGGTGTAGGGACTGGAGGAGGTTACAGAGATAGGGAGGGGTGTATGGGCTGGAGAAGCTTACAGAGATCTGGAGGGGTGCAAGTGTCGGAGCAGGTTATAGAGATATGGTGGGGCGTAGGGGCTGGAGGCGGTTACAGAGATAGGGAGGGGTGTTGGGGCTGGAGGTGGTTACAGATATAGGGAGAGGTGTAGGGGCTGGAGGAGGTTACAGAGATAGGGAGGGGTGTTGAGGCTGGAGGGCATTACAGAGATAGGGAGGGAGTTACAGAGCTAAGGAGGGGTGTAGGGCTGGAGGAGGTTACAGGGATAGGGCGGGAGTTACAGAGATAGGGAGTGGTGAGATGCTGGAGAGCGTTACAGAGATAGGGAGGGGTGTAGGAGCCGGAGGAGGTTACAGAGATAGGGAGGGGTGTTAGGGCTGGAGGTGGTTACAAAGATAGGGGTGGGGGGAGGGGCTGGAGGATGTTATAGACATAGGGAGGGGTGTACGGTCATGATCAGGTTACAGAGATATGGAGGAGTGTAGTGGCTTTAGGAAGTTACAGAGATAGGGAGGGTTGTCGGGGCTGGAGGAGGTTACAGAGATAGGGATGGGTGTAGGGGCTGGAGGAGGTTACAGAGGTAGGGAGTGTTGTAGGGGCTGGTGGAGGTTACAGAGATAGGGAGGGGTGTAGGGGCTGGAGGATTTTACAGAGATAGGGAGGGATGTAGGGGCTGGAGGAGGTTACAGAGATACGGAGGGGTGTAGGAGCCGGAGGAGATTACACAGACAGGGAGGGATGTAGGGGCTGGATGAGGTTACAGTGATAGGGAGCGGTGAGAGGTTACAGAGGTAGGCAGGGCTGTAGGGGCTGAAGATAGGGGTTGGGGGAGGGGCTGGAGGACGTTACAGAAATACGGAGGTAGTTATTGAGATAGTGAGCGGTGTAGGGCTGGAGGAGGTTACAGATAGGGAGCGGTGTACGGGCATGAGGAGGTTACAGAGATAGGGAGGAGTGTAGGGGCTGGAGGAGGTTACAGAGATAGGGAGGGGTGTAGGGGCTGGAGTATTTTACAGAGATAGGGAGGGTTGTAGGGGCTGGAGGAGGTTACAGAGATAGGGAGGGTTGTAGGAGCTGGAGGAGGTTACAGAGATAGGGAGCGGTGAGAGGCTGGAGGAGGTTACAGAGATGGGGAGGAAGTTACAGAGATGGTGGGGTGATAGGCTGGAGGAGGTTACAGAGACAGGGAGGTGTGTAGGGGTTGGAGGAGGTTACAGAGATAGGGAGGTGTGTAGGGGTTGGAGGAGTTTACAAGGATAAGGAGGAGTGTAGGGACTGGACATGGTGACAGAGATAGGGAGGGGTTTAGGGGCTGGAGGACGTTATAGAGATACAGAGGTTTGAGGGGGTTGGAGGAGGTTACAGAGATAGGGAGGGGTCTAGGGACTGGAGGAGGTTACAGAGATAGGTAGGGGTGAGAGGCTGGAGGAGGTTACAGAGATAGGGAGAGGAGTAGGAGCCGGAGGAGGTTACAAACATAGAGAGGGGTGTAGGTGCTGGAGTAGCTTTACAGACATAGGGAGGGGTGTAGGAATTGGAGGAGGTTACAGAGATAAGGAGGGGTGCGAGGCTGGAGGAGGTTACAGAGTTAGGGAGAGGTGTAGGAGCCCGAGGAGGTTACAGAGATCGGGGGGTGTGTAGGGGCTGGAGGAGGTTACAGAGATAGGGATTGTGTAGGGGCTGGAGGATGTTAAGAGTTAGGTAGGTGTGTAGGGGTTGGAGGAGGTTACAGAGATAGGGAGGGGTGTAGGGGCTGGAGGATTTTACAGAGATATGCAGAGGTGTAGGGTCTGGAGGAGGTTACAGAGATAGGGTGGGGTGTAGGGTCTGGAGGGGGTTACAGTGATAGGGCGGGAGTTACAGAGATAGGGAGCGGTGATAGGCTGGAGAGCGTTACAGAGATAGGGAGGGGTGTAGGAGCTGGAGGATGTTACAGAGATAGGGAGGGGTGTACGGGCTGGAAGTGGTTACAAAGATAGGGGTGGGGGGAGGGGCTGGAGGAGGTTACTGAAATAGGGAGGGAGTTATAGAGATAGTGAGTGGTGTAGGGCTGGAGGAGGTTACAGATAGGGAACGGTGTACGGGCATGATCAGGTTACAGAGATTTGGAGGAGTGTCGGGGCTGGAGGAAGTTACAGAGATAGGGAGGGTTTTAGCGGCTGGAGGATGTTACAGAGATAGGGATGGGTGTAGGGGCTGGAGGAGGTTACAGAGGTAGGGAGTGTTGTCGGGGCTGGTGGAGGTTACAGAGATAGGGAGGGGTGTAGGGGCTGGAGGAGGTAACAGTGTTAGGGAGGGGTGTAGGAGCCGGAGGAGCGTACAGAGGTAGGGCGGGTTGAAGGGGCTGGTGGAGGTTACAGAGATAGGGAGGGGTGTAGGAGCTGGAGGATTTTACAGAGATAGGGAAGGGTGTAGGGGCTGGAGTAGGTTACAGAGATAGGGAGGTTTGTAGGGGTTCGAGGAGATTAAATAGATAGGGAGCGTTCTAGTGACTAGAGGAGGTTACAGAGATAGGTAGGGGTGCGAGACTGGAGGAGGTTACAGAGATAGCGACGAGTGTAGGGGTTGGAGCAGATTACAGAGATAGGGAGGGGTGTAGGGGCTGGAGAAGTTTACAGAGATACGGAGGGGTGTAGGGGTTGGAGGCGGTTACAGAGATAGGGAGGGGTCTAGGGACTGGTGGAAGTTACAGAGATAGGGAGGTGTGTAGGGTGCAGCACACCCTCAAATGAGGACTTTCTTAGTAGTGCAGCACACCCCCAATTATTGACCCTCCAATAGTGCAGCATACCGTCAATTACTGACACTGCAATAGTGTAGCACCCCCTCAATTTCAGACACTCAAATAGTGCAGAATACTGTAAATTACTGACGCTCCAATAGTGCAGCACACCCTCAATAACTGACACTCCAATAGTGCAGCACACCCTCAATTACTGACACTCCAATAGTGCAGCGCACCTTCAATTACTGACACTCGAATAGTGCAGCACACCCTCAATTACTGACCCTCCAATAGTGCAGCACACCTCAATTACTGACACCATTTAGTGCAGAACACCCTGAATTACTGTCCTTTCAATAGTCCAGCACACCCTCAATGTCCCTCCAATAGTGCAGCACACCCTCAATCACTGCCACACCTGTAGTGCAGATCACCCTGAATTACTGACCCTGCAATAGTGCAGCACACCCTCAATTGCTTGCACACCTCTAGTGCAGCACCCCCTCAATCACTGACATTCCAAAAGTGCAGCACACCCTCAATTGATGACTCTTCAATAATGCAGCACAGTCTCATTTACTGATCCTCCAATAGTGCAGCATACCCTTAAACACTGACCCTCTAATAGTGCATCACACCTTCAATTACTGACCTTCCGACATTGCAGAACACCCTCAATTACAGACCATCCACTACTGCAGCACTCCCTCAATTAATGACACTCCAACAGTGCAGCACACCCTCAATTACTGACCCTCCAATAGTGCAGCACACCCTCAATTACTGAAACACATATAGTGCAGCACACACTCAATTACTGACACTCCAATCGAGCAGCGTTCTCAATTACTGATCATCCAAAAGTGCCCCACACCCTCAATTACTGACACTCCAATAGAGCAGCACACCCTCAATTACTGACACTCCAATAATGCAGCACACCCTCAATTACTGACTCTCCAATAGTGCAGCACACCCTCAATTACTGACACACCTATTGTGCAGCATATCCTCAATTATTTACAATCCAATACTGCAGCACACCCACAATTACCGACGACCAATCATGCAGCACGCCCTCAATTACTGACATGCAAGTAGTGCAGCAGACACTCAGTTACTTATGCTCCAATATTGAAGCACACTGTCAATTCCTGACAATCCATTAGTGCAGCCGGAGGAGGTTCCAGATATAAGGAGGGTTTAGGGATTGGAGGAGATTACAGAGATTGGGAGGTTTGTAGGAGCAGGAGGAGGATACTGAGTTGGGTAGGGTTGTTGGGTCTGGAGGAGGTTACAGAGATCGGGTGGGTTTTGGTGAGTGGAGGAGTTTACAGATATAGGGAGGGTTGTAGGAAGTGGAGGAGTTTACAGAGATCAGGAGGGTTGTAGGGGCTGGAGGAGTTTACAGAGATATGGAGGACGAAGGATCTGGAGGAGATTACAGAGATAGGGAGTGGTGTAGGGGCTGAAGGAGGTTACAGAAACAGGAAGGGGATTAGGTGCTGGAGGAGTTTACAGAGATAGGGAGGGCTGTAGGGGCTGGAGGAGGTTACGGCAATAGGGATGGGTGTAAGGGCTGGAGGAGGTTACAGAGATAGGGAGGTGTGTAGGGGTTGGAGGTGGTTACAGAGATAGGGAGGGGTGTAGGTGCTGGAGAAGTTTATAGAGATAGGGAGCGTTGTAGGGGCTGGAGGAGGTTACAGAGATAGGGAGGGGTGTACGGGCTGGAGGAGGTTACAGAGATAGGCAGGGTTGTAGAGGCTGGAGAAGTTTACAGAGATCGGGAGGGGTGTAGGAGCCGGAGGATTTTACAGAGATAAGGAGGGGTGTTTGGGGCTGGAGGAGTTTACAGAGATAGGGAGGGCTGTAGGGGCTGGAGGATTTTACAGCAATAGGGATGGGTGTAAGGGCTGGAGGAGGTTACAGAGATAGGGATGTGTGTAGGGGTTGGAGCTGGTTACAGAGATAGGGAGGGGTGAAGGGGCTGGAGGAGGTTACAGAGATAGGGAGGGTTGTAGGGGCTGGAGGAGGTTACAGAGATAGGGAGGGGTGTAGGAGCCGGCGGATTTTACAGAGATAAGGAGGGGTGTACGGGCTGGAGGAGGTTACAGAGATAGGGAGGGGTTTAGGGGCTGGAGGAGGTTACAGAGATAGGGAGAGGTGTAGGGACTGGAGGAGGTTACAGAGATAGGGAGGGGTGTATGGGCTGGAGAAGCTTACAGAGATCGGGAGGGGTGTAAGTGTCGGAGCAGGTTATAGAGATATGGAGGGGTGTAGGGGCTGGAGGCGGTTAAAGAGATAGGCAGGGGTGTTGGGGCTGGAGGGGGTTACAGAGATAAGGGAGGGAGTTACAGAGCAAAGGAGGGGTGTAGGGCTGGAAGAAGTTACAGGGATAGGGCGGGAGTTACAGAGATAGGGAGCGGTGAGATGCTGGAGAGCGTTACAGAGATAGGGAGGGGTGTAGGAACCGGAGGAGGTTACAGAGATAGGGAGGGTTGTAGGGGCTGGAGGTGGTTACAAAGATAGGGGTGGGGGGAGGGGATGGAGGATGTTATAGACATAGGGAGTGGTGTACGGTCATGATCAGGTTACAGAGATATGGAGGAGTGTAGTGGCTTTAGGAAGTTACAGAGATAGGGAGGGTTGTAGGGGCTGGAGGAGGTTACAGAGATAGGGATGGGTGTAGGGGCTGGAGGACGTTACAGAGGTAGGGAGGGTTGTAGGGGCTGGTGGAGGTTACAGAGATAGGGAGGGATGTAGCGGCTGGAGGATTTTACAGAGATAGGGAGGTGTGTAGGGGTTGGAGGTGGTTACAGAGATAGGGAGGGGTGTAGGTGCTGGAGAAGTTTATAGAGATAGGGAGCGTTGTAGGGGCTGGAGGAGGTTACAGAGATAGGGAGGGGTGTACGGGCTGGAGGAGGTTACAGAGATAGGCAGGGTTGTAGAGGCTGGAGAAGTTTACAGAGATCGGGAGGGGTGTAGGAGCCGGAGGATTTTACAGAGATAAGGAGGGGTGTTTGGGGCTGGAGGAGTTTACAGAGATAGGGAGGGCTGTAGGGGCTGGAGGATTTTACAGCAATAGGGATGGGTGTAAGGGCTGGAGGAGGTTACAGAGATAGGGATGTGTGTAGGGGTTGGAGCTGGTTACAGAGATAGGGAGGGGTGAAGGGGCTGGAGGAGGTTACAGAGATAGGGAGGGTTGTAGGGGCTGGAGGAGGTTACAGAGATAGGGAGGGGTGTAGGAGCCGGCGGATTTTACAGAGATAAGGAGGGGTGTACGGGCTGGAGGAGGTTACAGAGATAGGGAGGGGTTTAGGGGCTGGAGGAGGTTACAGAGATAGGGAGAGGTGTAGGGACTGGAGGAGGTTACAGAGATAGGGAGGGGTGTATGGGCTGGAGAAGCTTACAGAGATCGGGAGGGGTGTAAGTGTCGGAGCAGGTTATAGAGATATGGAGGGGTGTAGGGGCTGGAGGCGGTTAAAGAGATAGGCAGGGGTGTTGGGGCTGGAGGGGGTTACAGAGATAAGGGAGGGAGTTACAGAGCAAAGGAGGGGTGTAGGGCTGGAAGAAGTTACAGGGATAGGGCGGGAGTTACAGAGATAGGGAGCGGTGAGATGCTGGAGAGCGTTACAGAGATAGGGAGGGGTGTAGGAACCGGAGGAGGTTACAGAGATAGGGAGGGTTGTAGGGGCTGGAGGTGGTTACAAAGATAGGGGTGGGGGGAGGGGATGGAGGATGTTATAGACATAGGGAGTGGTGTACGGTCATGATCAGGTTACAGAGATATGGAGGAGTGTAGTGGCTTTAGGAAGTTACAGAGATAGGGAGGGTTGTAGGGGCTGGAGGAGGTTACAGAGATAGGGATGGGTGTAGGGGCTGGAGGACGTTACAGAGGTAGGGAGGGTTGTAGGGGCTGGTGGAGGTTACAGAGATAGGGAGGGATGTAGCGGCTGGAGGATTTTACAGAGATAGGGAGGGGTTTAGGGGCTGGAGGACGTTACAGAGATACAGAGGGGTGTAGGAGCCGGAGGAGATTACACAGACAGGGAGGGGTGTACGGGCTGGATGAGGTTACAGAGATAGGGAGGGGTGTTGGGGCTGAAGATAGGGGTCGGGGGAGGGGCTGGAGGACGTTACAGAAATACCGAGGTAGTTATTGAGATAGTGAGCGGTGTAGGGCTGGAGGAGGTTACAGATAGGGAGCGGTGTACGGGCATGAGGGAGGATTGTAGGGGCTGGAGGAGGTTACAGAGATAGCGAGGGGTGTAGGGGCTGGAGTATTTTACAGAGATAGGGAGGGGTGTTGGGGCTGGAGGAGGTTACAGAGATAGGGAGGGTTGTAGGAGCTGGAGGAGGTTACAGAGATAGGGAGCGGTGAGAGGCTGGAGGAGATTACAGAGATAGGGCGGGATGTAGGGTCTGGAGGAGGTTACAGAGACAGGGAGGTGTGTAGGGGTTGGAGGAGGTTACAGAGATAGGGAGGTGTGTAGGGGTTGGAGGAGTTTACAAGGATAAGAAGGAGTGTAGGGACTGGACGTGGTGACAGAGATAGGGAGGGGTTTAGGGGCTGGAGGAGGTTATAGAGATACAGAGGTTTGAGGGGGTTGGAGAAGGTTACAGAGATAGGGAGGGGTCTAGGGACTGGAGGAGGTTACAGAGATAGGTAGGGGTGAGAGGCTGGAGGAGGTTACAGAGATAGGGAGAGGAGTAGGAGCCGGAGGAGGTTACAAAGATAGAGAGGGGTGTAGGTGCTGGAGTAGGTTTACAGACATAGGGAGGGGTGTAGGAATTGGAGGAGGTTACAGAGATAGGGAGGGGTGTATGGACTTGAGGAGGTTACAGAGATTAGGAGGGGTGCGAGGCTGGAGGAGGTTACAGAGTTAGGGAGAGGTGTACGAGCCCGAGGAGGTTACAGAGATCGGGAGGGGTGTAAGGGTTGGAGCAGGTTACAGAGATAGGGAGGTCGTAGGGGCTGGAGGAGGTTACAGAGATAGGGAGGGGTGTTGGGGCTGGAGCAGGTTACAGAGTTAGGGAGGCTTGTAGGGGCTGGAGGAGGTTACAGAGATAGGGATGGTGTAGGGGCTGGAGGAGGTAACAGTGTTAGGGTGGTGTGTAGGGTTTGGAGGAGGTTACAGAGATAGGGAGGTGTGTAGCGGTTGGAGGTGGTTACAGAGTTAGGGAGGGGTGTAGGGGCTAGAGGAGGTTACAGAGATAGGGATTGTGTAGGGGCTGGAGGAGGTTACAGAGTTAGGTATTTGTGTAGGGGTTGGAGGAGGTTACAGAGATAGGGAAGGGTGTAGGGGCTGGAGGATTTTACAGAGATATGCAGAGGTGTAGGGTCTGGAGGAGGTTACAGAGATTGGGTGGGGTGTAGGGTCTGGAGGGCGTTACAGAGATAGGGAGGGTGTTACAGAGCTAAGGAAGGGTGTAGGGCTGAAGGAGGTTACAGTGATAGGGCGGGAGTTACAGAGATAGGTAGCGGTGATAGGCTGGAGAGCGTTACAGAGATAGGGAGGGGAGTAGGAGCCGGAGGAGGTTACAGAGATAGGGAGGGGTGTAGGGGCTGGAGGTGGTTACAAAGATAGGGGTGGGGGAGGGGCTGGAGGAGGTTACTGAAATAGGGAGGGAGTTATAGAGATAGTGAGCAGTGTAGGGCTGGAGGAGGTTACAGATAGAGAACGGTGTACGGGCATGATCAGGTTACAGAGATATGGAGGAGTGTAGGGGCTGGAGGAAGTTACAGAGATAGGGAGGGTTTTAGCGGCTGGAGGAGGTTACAGAGATAGGGATGGGTGTAGGGGCTGGAGGAGGTTACAGAATTAGGGAATGGTGTAGGGGCTGGAGGATATTACAGAGATAGGGAAGGGTGTAGGGGCTGGAGGAAGTTACAGAGATAGGGAGGGGTGTAGGAGCCGGAGGAGGGTACAGAGGTAGGGAGGGTTGAAGGGGCTGGTGGAGGTTACAGAGATAGGGAGGGCTGCAGGGGCTGGAGGATTTTACAGAGATAGGGTGGGGTATAGGGGCTGGTGGTGGTTACAGAGGTAGGGAGGTTTGTAGGGGCTGGTGGAGGTTACAGAGATAGTGAGGTGTGTAGGGGTTCGAGGAGGTTAAATAGATAGGGAGCGTTCTAGTGACTAGAGGAGGTTACAGAGATAGGTAGGGGTGCGAGGCTGGAGGAGGTTACAGAGATAGCGAGGAGTGTAGGGGTTGGAGCAGATTACAGAGATAGGGAGGGGTGTAGGGGCTGGAGAAGTTTACAGAGATACGGAGGGGTGTAGGGGTTGGAGGCGGTTACAGAGATAGGGAGGGGTCTAGGGACTGGTGGAGGTTACAGAGATAGGGAGGTTTGTAGGGTGCAGCACACCCTCAAATGAGGAATTTCTTAGTAGTGCAGCACACCCCCAATTATTGACCCTCCAATAGTGCAGCATACCGTCAATTACTGACACTGCAATAGTGCATCACACCCACAATTACTGACAGTCCAATCATGCAGCATACCCTCAATTACTGACACTGCAATAGTGTAGCAGCCCCTCAATTACAGGCACTCAAATAGTGCAGAATACTGTAAATTACTGACACTCCAATAGTGCAGCACACCCTCAATAACTGACACTCCAGTAGTGCAGCATACCCTCAATTACTGACACTACAATATTGCAGCACACCCTCAATTACTGGCACTCGAATAGTGCAGCACACCCTCAATTACTGACCCTCCAATAGTGCAGCACACCTGAATTACTGACACCATTTAGTGCAGAACACCCTGAATTACTCTCCTTTCAATAGTCCAGCACACTCTCAATGTCCCTCCAATAGTGCAGCACACCCTCAATCACTGCCACACCTGTAGTGCAGCAAACCCTGAATTACTGACCCTGAAATAGTGCAGCACCCCCTCAATTACTTGCACACCTCTAGTGCAGCACCCCCTCAATCACTGACATTCCAAATGTGCAGCACACCCTCAATTGATGACTCTTCAATAATGCAGCACAGTCTCATTTACTGATCCTCCAATAGTGCAGCACACCCTTAAACACTGACCCTCTAATAGTGCATCACACCTTCAATTACTGACCTTCCGACATTGCAGAACACCCTCAATTACAGACCATCCACTACTGCAGCACTCCCTCAATTAATGACACTCCAACAGTGCAGCACAGCATCAATTACTGACACTACAATACTGAAGGTAACCCTGAATTACTGACCTTCCAATAGTGCAGCACACCCTGAATTACTGATCCTCCAATAGTGCAGCTCACCCTCAATTACTGACACTCCAACAGTGCAGCACAGTCTCGATTACTAACAATCCAATAGTGCACCAGCCTCAATTACTGACAATCCAACAGTGCAGCACAGCCACAATTCCTGAACTCCAATAGTGAAGCACACACTCAATTACTGACCCTCCAATACTGCAGCACACCCTCAATTACTGACATTCAATAATGCCGCACAACTTCAATTACTGACAAACCAATAGTGCAGCACACCCTCAATTACTGACACTCCAATAGAGCAGCACACCCTCAATTACTGACGCTCCAATAGAGCAGCACACTCTCAATTACTGACATTCCAATAGTGCAGCATACCCTCAATTACTGACACACCAATTGTGCAGCATATCCTCAATTATTTACAATCCAATACTGCAGCACACCGACAATTACCGATGACCAATGATGCAGCACACCCTCAATTACTGACTTGCAAGTAGTGCAGCAGACACTCAGTTACTTATGCTCCAATATTGAAGCACACTGTCCATTCCTGACAAACCATTAGTGCAGCCGGAGGAGGTTCCAGATATAAGGATTGTTTAGGGTCTGGAGGAGATTACAGAGATTGGGAGGTTTGTAGGAGCAGGAGGAGGATACTGAGTTGGGGGGGGCTTGTTGTGTCTGGAGGAGGTTACAGAGATTGGGTGGGTTTTGGTGAGTGGAGGAGTTTACAGATATAGGGAGGGTTGTAGGGAGTGGAGGAGTTTACAGAGATCAGGAGGGTTGTAGGGGCTGGAGATGTTTACAGAGATAGGGAGGATGAAGGATCTGGAGGAGATTACAGAGATAGGGAGTGGTGTAGGGGCTGAAGGAGGTTACAGAAACAGGAAGGGGATTAGGTGCTGGAGGATTTTACAGAGATAGGGAGGGCTGTAGGGACTGGAGGAGGTTACGGCAATAGGGATGGGTGTAAGGGCTGGAGGAGGTTACAGAGATAGGGAGGTGTGTAGAGGTTGGAGCTGGTTACAGAGATAGGGAGGGGTGAAGGGGCTGGAGGAGATTACAGAGATAGGGAGGGTTGTAGGGGCTGGAGGAGGTTACAGAGATAGGGAGGGGTGTAGGAGTCGGCGGATTTTACAGAGATAAGGAGTGGTGTACGGGCTGGAGGAGGTTACAGAGATAGGGAGGGGTTTAGGGGCTGGAGGAGGTTACAGAGATAGGGAGAGGTGTAGGGACTGGAGGAGGTTACAGAGATAGGGAGGGGTGTATGGGCTGGAGAAGCTTACAGAGATCGGGAGGGGTGTATGTGTCGGAGCAGGTTATAGAGATATGGAGGGGCGTAGGGGCTGGAGGCGGTTACAGAGATAGGGAGGCTTGTTGGGGCTGGAGGGGGTTGCAGATATAGGGAGAGGTGTAGGGGCTGGAGGAGGTTACCCAGATAGGGAGGGGTGTAGAGGCTGGAGGGGGTTACAGAGATAAGGGAGGGAGTTACGGAGCTAAGGAGGGGTGTAGGGCTGGAGGAGGTTACAGGGATAGGGCGGGAGTTACAGAGATAGGGAGCGGTGAGATGCTGGAGAGCGTTACAGAGATAGGGAGGGGTGTAGGGGCTGGAGGTGGTTACAAAGATAGGGGTGGGGGGAGGGGCTGGAGGATGTTATAGACATAGGGAGGGGTGTACGGTCATGATCAGGTTACAGAGATATGGAGGAGTGTAGTGGCTTTAGGAAGTTACAGAGATAGGGAGGGTTGTAGGGGCTGGAGGAGGTTACAGAGATAGGGATGGGTGTAGGGGCTGGAGGAGGTTACAGAGGTAGGGAGGGTTGTAGGGGCTGGTGGAGGTTACAGAGATAGGGAGGGGTGTAGGGGCTGGAGGATTTTACAGGTTTAAGGAGGGGTGTAGGGGCTGGAGGAGGTTACAGAGATACGGAGGGGTGTAGGAGCCGGAGGAAATTACACAGACAGGGAGGGGTGTAGGGGCTGGATGAGGTTACAGAGATAGGGAGCGGTGAGAGGTTGGAGGAGGTTACAGAGATAGGGAGGGCTGTAGGGGCTGAAGGTGGTTACAAAGATCGGGGTCGGGGGAGGGGCTGGAGGACGTTACAGAAATACGGAGGTAGTTATTGAGATAGTGAGCGGTGCAGGGCTGGAGGAGGTTACAGATAGGGAGCGGTGTACGGGCATGAGGAGGTTACAGAGATAGGGAGGGGTGTAGTGGCTGGAGGAGGTTACAGAGATAGGGAGGGTCGTAGGGGCTGGAGGAGGTTACAGAGATAGGGAGGGGTGTTGGGGCTGGAGCAGGTTACAGTGTTAGGGAGGCTTGTAGGGGCTGGAGGAGGTTACAGAGATAGGGAGGGAGTTACAGAGCTAAGGAAGGGTGTAGGGCTGGAGGAGGTTACAGTGATAGGGCGGGAGTTACAGAGATAGGGAGCGGTGATAGGCTAGAGAGCGTTACAGAGATAGGGAGGGGTGTAGGAGCCGGAGGAGGTTACAGAGATAGGGAGCGGTGTACGGGCTGGAGGTGGTTACAAAGATAGGGGTGGGGGGAGGGGCTGGAGGAGGTTATTGAAAAAGGGAGGGAGTTATAGAGATAGTGAGCGGTGTAGGGCTGGAGGAGGTTACAGATAGGGATGGGTGTACGGGCATGATCAGGTTACAGAGATATGGAGGAGTGTAGGGGCTGGAGGAGGTTACAGAGATAGGGATGGGTTTAGGGGCTGGAGGAGGTTACAGAGGTAGGGAGTGTTGTCGGGGCTGGTGGAGGTTACAGAGTTAAGGAATGGTGTTGGGGCTCGAGTATATTACAGAGATAGGGAGGGGTGTAGGGGCTGGAGGAAGTTACAGAGATAGGGAGGGGTGTAGGAGCCGTAGGTGGTTACAGAGTTAGGGAGGGTTGTAGGGGCTGGTGGTGGTTACAGAGATAGGGAGGTGTGCAGGGGCTGGAGGATTTTACAGAGATAGAGTGGGGTATAGGGTCTGGTGGTGGTTACAGAGGTAGGGAGGTTTGTAGGGGCTGGTGGAGGTTACATAGATAGGGAAGGGTTTAGGAGCTGGAGGATTTTACAGAGATAGGGAGGGGTGTAGGGGCTGGAGGAGGTTACAGAGATAGGGAGGTGTGTAGGGGTTCGAGAAGGTTAAATAGATAGGGAGCGTTCTAGTGACTAGAGGAGATTACAGAGATAGGTAGGGGTGCGAGGCTGGAGGAGGTTACAGAGATAGGGAGGAGTGTAGGGGTTGGAGCAGATTACAGAGATAGGGAGGGGTGTAGGGGCTGGAGAAGTTTACAGAGATACGGAGGGGTGTAGGAGTTGGAGGAGGTTACAGAGATAGGGAGGGGTGTATGGGCTGGAGGTGGTTACAAAGATAGGGGTGGGGGGAGGGGCTGGAGGAGGTTACTGAAATAGGGAGGGAGTTATAGAGATAGTGAGCGGTGTAGGGCTGGAGGAGGTTACAGATAGTGAACGGTGTAGGGGCATGATCAGGTTACAGAGATATGGAGGAGTGTAGGGGCTGGAGGAAGTTACAGAGATAGGGAGGGTTTTAGCGGCTGGAGGAGGTTACAGAGATAGGGATGGGTGTAGGGGCTGGAGGAGGTTACAGAGGGAGGGAGTGTTGTCAGGGCTGTTGGAGGTTACAGAGTTAGGGAATGGTGTAGGGGCTGGAGGATATTACAGAGGTAGGGAGGGGTGTAGGAGCCGGAGGAGGGTACAGAGGTAGGGAGGGTTGAAGGGGCTGGAGGAGGTTACAGAGATAGGGATTGTGTAGGGGCTGGAGGAGGTTGCAGAGTTAGGGAGGTGTGCAGGGGTTGAAGGAGGATACAGCGAAAGGGTGGAGTGTAGGGGCTGGCGGGTGTTACAGAGATAGGGAGGGAGTTACAGAGATAAGGAGGTTTGTAGGAGCCGGAGGATTTTACAGAGATATGGAGAGGGCTAGGGGCTGGAGGAGGTTACCGAGATAGGGAGGGGTGCAGGTGCTGGAGGAGGTTACAGAGATAGGGAGGCGTGTAGGGGCTGGATGAGTTTACAGGAATAGGGAGGGTGTAGTGGCTGGAGGAGTTTACAGAGATAGGGAGCGGTGAGTGACTGGAGGAGGTTACAGAGATCGGGAGGGAGTTACAGAGTTTGTGGGGTGATAGGCTGGAAGAGGTTACATAGATAGGGCGGGATGTAGGGGCTGGAGGAGGTTACAGAGATAGGGCAGGAGGTAGGGGCTGGAGGAGGTTACAGAGATAGGGAGGTGTGTAGGGGTTGGAGGGGGTTACAAAGATAGGAAGTTACAGAGATTGGGAGGGAGTTACAGAGATAAGGAGGGGTGTAAGGCTGGAGGAGGTTACAGTGATAGGGAGGGGTGTAGCGGCTGGAGGAGGTTACAGAGATAGGGAGGGGTGTAGGGCTGGAGGAGTTTACAGAGATGGGGAAGGGTGTACGGGCTGGAGAAGCTTACAGAGCTAGCGAGGGGTATAGGGGTTGGAGCAGGTTACAGAGATAGGGAGGGGCGTAGGGGCTGGAGGAGGTTACAGAGATAGGGAGGGGTGTAGGGGCTGGTGGAGGTTACAGAGTTAGTGAGTGGTGTAGGGGCTGGAGGAGGTTACAGAGATACGGAGGGGTGTATGGGTTGGAGGAGTTTACAGAGATAGGGAGGGGTCTAGGGAATGGTGGAGGTTACAGAGATAGGGAGGTGTGTAGGTTGCAGCACACCCTCAAATGCGGACTCTCCAGTAGTGCAGCACACCTCCAATTATTGACTCTCCAATAGTGCAGCATACCGTCAATTATTGACACTGCAATAGTGTAGCACCCCCTCAATTACTGACACTCCAATAGTGCAGCATACCCTCAATTACTGACACTCCAATAGTGCAGCACACCCTCAATTACTGACAGTCCAATCACGCAGCACACCCTCAATTTCTGACACTGCAATAGTGTAGCACCCCCTCAATTATAGACACTCAAATAGTGCAGAATAATGTAAATTACTGACACTCCAATAGTACAGTACACCCTCAATAACTGACTCTCCAATAGTGCAGCACACCCCCAATTATTGACCCTCCAATAGTGCAGCATACCGTCAATTACTGACACTCCAATAGTGCAGCACACCCTCAATCACTGCCACACCTATAGTGCAGCAAACCCTGAATTACTGACCCTGCAATAGTGCAGCACACCCTCAATTACTTGCACACCTCTAGTGCAGCACCCCCTCAATCACTGACATTCCAAAAGTGCAGCACACCCTCAATTAATGACTCTTGCCCCCCGAGACTATGTCCCTAGACCCCCCACCCCCCCCAACCCCCACCCCCGAGACTATGTCCCTAGAACCCCCGCCCCCCCACGCCCCCTCGAGACTATGTCCCTAGACGCCCCACCCCCCCCGAGACTATGTCCCTTGAACCCACACCCCCCCCACACCCCCCCCGAGACTATGTCCCTAGACCCCCCACCCCCCCCCACCCCCCCGAGACTATGTCCCAAGACCCCCCACCCCCCACCACCCCACGAGACTATGTCCCAAGACACCCCACCCCACCCCCCCCCCGAGACTATGTCTCAAGACCCCCCACCCCCCCAACCACCCCCCCGAAACGATGTCCCTAGAACCCCCACCCCCCCCACGCCCCCCCGAGACTATGTCCCTAGACCCACCGCACCACCCCGAGACTATGTCCTTAGACCCCCCACCCCCCCACCCCCCCACCCCCGAGACTATGTCCCTAGACCCCCAAACCCCCCCCCCCGAGACCATGTCCCTAGAACACCCACAGCCCCCCCCACACCCCCCACCGAGACTATGTCCCTAGACCCCCCACAACCCCCCCGATACTTTGTCCCTAGACACCCCAACCCCCCCACCCGCCCCGAGACTATGTCCCTAGACCCCCCACGCCCCACCACCCCCCCCGAGACTATGACCCTAGCCACCCCACGCCACTCCCCGAGACTATGTACCTAGACACCCCCACCCCCCCACCACCCCCCCGAGACGATGTCCCTAGAAACCACAACCCCCATGCACCCCCGATACTATGTCCCTAGACCCCCCCACCCCCGCCGAGACTATGTCCCTAGAAACCCCAGCCCCCCCACACCCCCCCCGAGACTATGTCCCTAGAACCCCCACCCCCCCCACCCACCCACCCCCGAGAACAATGTCCCTAGACCCCCGCACCCCCCCCACCCCCCCGAGACTATGTCCCTAGACCCCCCACCCCGCCCACCCCCCCCCGAGACTATGTCCCTAGACCCCCCACCCCCCCCCACCCCCCCCGAAACTATGTCCCTAGACACCCCACCCCCCCCCCCACCCCCCCCGAGACGGTCCCTAGACCCCCCACCCCACCCAACCTCCCGAGACTATGTCCCTAGACCCCCCACCCGCCCCGAGACTATGTCCCTAGACCACCCCCCAACCCCCCACGAGACTATGTCCC
>JANJGN010001130.1:0-67500 GCA_026770705.1 Isurus oxyrinchus
CCACCCACCACCACACCACCCCCACACCCCAACCCCACACCCACCCCCACCACCCTCCCCCACACCCAACCCACCCCCTCCCCCACACCCACACCCCACCACCACAGTCCCACACCCCCTACCACCCCCTACCCACTCCCCACCCCTACCCCCACCCACCCCCACCCCCACACCCACACCTCCCCCACCCACACCCCCACCTCCCTCCCCCACCCCGCACCACCCACCCTCCCCCAACCCACCCACCCCCCACACCCCCACCACCCCTCCCCCATCTCACCCCACCACCCACGACCCACACCCCCCACTCCCCACCCCCACCCCCACCACCCCCACCCCCACACCCCACCCCCTCCCCATCTCCACCCCCACCCCCACGCCACCCACCCACCCACCCCCACCCCCACCCCCACCACATCCCACACCCACCCCCACCCCCACATCCACCACCCCCACCCCACCACACCCCACCTCCCACCCCCACCCGCACACCCTCCCCCTCCCCAACCCCACCCCCACCCACCACCCCACACCACCCCTCCCCAACCACCACCCCCACCCAACCACCCCACCCCAACCCCACACCCACCCCACCCACATCCCCACCTACCCACCCCACCCACCCACACACCCATCCCTCCCCAACTCCACCCCCACCCTCCACCCCCACCCCCACACACCCACACCCCCACCCCACCCCCACCACCCACACCCACCAGCCCCCCACCCCCACCCCACCACATCCAGCACCCCCCACCCCAACCCACACCCCCACCTCCCACACCCGCAACACCCTCCCCTCCCCACCCCAACCCCACCCCCACCACCACACCCAACACCCACCCCCACCCCCTCCCCCACTCCACTCCCAATCTCACTCCCACCCCCACCTCCTCCCCAACCCCCACCCCCACCACTCCTCCCAACCCCCACCCCCACCACCACCACCCCCACCCTCACCCCACCACCCACCACCATGACCAACCCACCCACACCCCCCGACCCCTGGACCACACATCGGAATCTGGGACTGACATGTTTAGAGGTGGAGTTGGCGGAGCCGGGAATTCTGCGTCTCTGTGTCCCCCGACCCGGGAGTGAAAATCCGGCCTTAACTTCCACTTTCTAGTGTCTGAGACAAGAGGCAATGAGTGAGTGGGCTGACGGTCAGGATTAATGCTGTTAATCTGTGTTTGAGGGGCTGTGAATTCTCGGGGGACTAGTTACTCTCTGAGCTGCAGCTTCCAATTCCTTATTTGATGCCGTGCATGTGGGGTTGGAAGATTCTTTTTAAAACCACAGGCAGTTCACAGAAACCCACAGGAAACCCACAGAGAGACAGTCACTGAGAAAGTCACTCACTCCTTGTGGTTTCAACCTTTTAACCACATCCTGTCTGTGTGGCTTAAATGTTAAACACACCCGGCCACACTCAGGGAAGTTTCACTCTGTGAAGCACTTGCTCTCTCTCTCACAAAACACACACAAAGACACACACACACACACCACACACATACATACACACACATACACACACACACATACACACACACACATACACGCATACACACACACATACACATACACACACACAGGCACACATAGACACACACATACACTCACACTTACACACACAGACATGCACACACACATACACAAACACACATACAAAACGCTCACACACTTACAGACACAAAGGACACCCACATTCTCACACACACATTCACTCAAACACTCACTCACACACATGCACAATCACACAAAGACAATATCCCAATAACAGCAAACTATGATTAAGAGCTTCCTACAACTTAACTAACAGACCAAAGACGTATTGTACTGTCTAAAAGTGACCTGTTTTTCAAAGAAATACGAGATTGTACACAGATCAAAAATGGCTGACACAAGTCATCTGATTGCTGTGACTGTGAAGTTGATCACTTCTCTGGAAAGGTTCAAATGAATTGCACTGCAGACCTGTTGCATGGAAGGTCACGCCTGGGGTGTGTCAGGGTTCACTTCAAACAGGGACACTCTTAAAAGGAAGGTATTAGATGCAAAGTGCTGGACTTTGATCAGCTGTCGTTCTATCAAAACAGTGGGAACTGCTCACCAAGCGGATAATCATCAGCCATTCAAAACCCCCTGTGGAGGATGCAATACCCCCCATCTCCTGTTGATTTATATTTTGAAATGCATCAAATGTTTTGAAGATGCAAAGATAAAAAATGGGAATACTTGGACTATAACAATGAATGTAAAACATGTTGATCGAATTCCCTTTCAGGAATATACAGACAGGAGATAACAAATGGTTCTGCCAAGCAGATATAAGAGAAAGGAGGAGGTAAAAGAAATATGACAGTCATCTAAAAACCCTGCTAGGAAAGAACAGAAATGATTTCTCCCTCTATCCCTGTCTCTCTCTCTCTCTCTCCCCCCCTTCTTTCTCTCTCTCTGTCTGAAGCCAACAGAGTGTCTTCAATGTGGTCTCCTCGACATTGGAGAGACCAAACGTAAACTGGGCGACCGCTTTGCAGAACACCTGCGGTCCTGTCCGCAAGAATGACCCAAACCTCCCTGTCGCTTGCCATTTTAACACTCCACCCTCGCTCTCTTGCCCACATGTCTGTCCTTGGCTTGCTGCATTGTTCCAGTGAAGCCCAACGCAAACTGGAGGAACAAACACCTCATCTTCCGACTCAGGCACCTTACAGCCTTCCGGTCTGAATATTGAATTCAACAACTTTAGTCGTGAGCTCCCTCCCCCCATCCCCACCCCCCTTTCTGTTTCCCCCCTTTTTTCCTCTTTTTTTTCCCTATAAATTATATAGATTTTTCTTTTCCCCACCTATTTTCATTATTTTTAAATATTTTAAAATCTTTTTATGCTCCCCCCCACCCCCACTAGAGCTGTACCTTGAGTGCCCTACCATCCATTCTTAATTAGCACATTCGTTTAGATAATATCACCAACTTTAACTTTAACACCTATGTGTTCTTTTGTACCATTGTCGCTGACATCTTTTGATGATCTGCTTCCATCACTGCTTGTTTGTCCCTACAACCACACCCCCCACTCCACCCCTCTCTCTCTCTCTATCTCTCCCGCCCCCCACACACACACCTTAAACCAGCTTATATTTCAACTCTTTCTTGGACTCGAAATCAAGTTCTGTCGAAGGGTCATGAGGACTCCGAAACGTCAACTCTTTTCTTCTCCGCCGATGCTGCCAGACCTGCTGAGTTTTTCCAGGTAATTCTGTTTTTGTTTTGGATTTCCAGCATCCGCAGTTTTTCTTTGTTTTTATCAGAGTGTCTTCAATAATGTGCAAGTCTGAGCCAGATGAAATACAGGATTCTACAGCAAACCAACTAATTTAAAACAGCTTCAAACTTCACAAACTATGCTGCAGGATAAGCTAACAACTCTTTTAATTTTTTATTGGACTCCATAATTATTTTACCTCTGATATCTGTGTGTGTGTTTGTGTGTGTGTGTGTGTGTGTGTGTGTGTGTGTGTACCTTCCTGTGTGAGTGTGTGTGTGTGTCTATGACTGTCTGTGTGTGTGTGTCAGTGTGGTGTGTGTCTGTGCTTGTCTGTGTTTGTGTGCGTTTGTATGTGTATGCGTGTGCACCTGTGTGTCTGTGTGTGTGGGCCTGTGTGTGAGCGTGTGTATGTGTGCCTGTGTGTGAGTGTGTGTATGTGTGCCTGTGTGTGAGCGTGTGTATGTGTGCCTGTGTGTGAGTGTGTGTATGTGTGCCTGTGTGTGAGCGTGTGTATGTGTGCCTGTGTGTGAGCGTGTGTATGACTTGTTATGGAAATTGCATTTGGGGGAAACTATATTTTAAACCCTTTTTGCAACCAACCATGGGGGTTGATTAGAAAGGAGCCAGTTCACTCCCCGTCACCCAGTTGTAACAACATTCACACACACATACACTCTCAAATACACACTCTCACACACACACACTCACACACACCCACATACCACACACAAACACACACACACACACACACATTCACACACACACACCCACATACCCACACACAAACACACACAAACAAAGATAATGTCCCACTGACAGGAAACTGCGACTGAGTGACAGCATGTCAGGAATATATAATAATCTCCATAATGTTCTCCGGAATTTATTGTAAAATAGAGTCCATGTGTCTGTGTCCACATGTGTCTGTGATGTGTTTGTGTGAGACTTATTGGAATTAGAGGAAGCTGGTCTGGGTGTTTTGATGGGAGAAGAGAAGTTAGGTTTGAACTGTTTATTAGGTAAACATGGGGAAGTTTTAGAATGTGAAGTGTAAAGGGGGCAATTTGCATTTTAAGTTAAACCAAACGAGATTGTTTTTCAAAGAAGGAGAGAAATGTGTTACCGAGCAGGTGAAGATAAGAAACAGTGTGTTTTATTTTTGCCAAAGATTACTGGTAAAACTTAGGGCTATGAGAGATTTGTATTATTACAAAGATAAAGTCCAAAGACATAGTGAAACAATGGGAATTTGCATTCAAAGGGGAAAATATGTATCAAGGAGTGAAGACTGTGTGTAAGGGTCGGTGTTTTTAAGATCTTACAATGATGAAAAGCCTTCAGCCTGCATGTACCAAGCTGCTGCCTCCAGGGACTGAAGTTAAGAGAATTCACTTTGAACTCAACTGTTCAGCGTATCGTTTACTGTTCCTGGGACATTTAAAATCTCTGTATTTTACTGTTGCCTTAACAGAGATAACAGAGCGTCTTCAACAAAATGCAAATCTGAATCAAATAACCACCAGGATGCCACAGGTAACCAATTAACTTTGAACAGCTGCAAACTTCAGCAATCTACGCCTCAAAGACAAGCAAAGGTATTAATCATATATTCTTTCAAATTTTTGTCGGACTCTAATTTTTTAATTCTGACGTGTGTAAATGGAAGTTAAATTAATTAAGGGATTTAGAAGTTATTATAGTAGTAATTTATAGACAGGTGTGTATGCTTAAAAATCATTTTTTCTTGTTAATCAATGTTTAATTTAGTTTTATAAAATCCTCTTACACTGAAAAAAAGGGTGAACTCTATTGTAAAGTGTTCTGGGACATCCAGAGACCATGCTATACAGAAGAGATTTGACAGGAGCAGCAAGTGTTTTACTTACAGGAGAATGAGTCCCCAGGGTTGTAGAGTCAATCCTGTCAGATGAATGACTAACTGGAGACACTTCAGGGAGCTGATCTAATTCTGGAAATGTTCAGTTTACCAGGATCGGAATAGAGATGATCTCCCTCTCCTGACTGTATCAGACAAGTGGTGAACCTGTTGAGGTGAACAGAATTACCTGTTAAACCTCTTAACCTCATTACTACTGAATTCAAAGCCCACATCTCAAATCATACAAGTTGGAAATTAGTTGTGACAGTTGTTTCAAGTTTCCCTCCAGGATTTGAACAGCTCAGCATTTACCATCTGTTATGTCATAACAGAGCTTCCTTCAACTTAACCAACAAGCCAAAAATGTATTGAACTGTTTAAAGGAGACCTGTTTTTCAAAAGTACCAGATTAGGCTCTGATCAAAAATGGCTGTCACGAGTCACCTGATTGCTGATACTGCAAACGTGATCACTTCTCTGGAAAGCTTCAAATGAATTGCACTACAGACATGTTGCATGAAGGTTCTCACTGAGATGTGTCAGGGTCCACTTGAAACTGGGACTCCCTTAAAAATGCAAAGTGCTGGGCTTTGATCACTGTAGGTCTATCAAGATAATGGGAACTGCTTACCATGCAGATATTCATCAATCATTCAAAACCCCTTGTGGAGGATGAAATGTCTCCATCTCCTGTTGATTTATATCTTGAAATGCATCAAATGTTTCAGAGATGCAAAGATCAAAAAATGGGATTACTTGGCCTATAACAATGAATGCAAGACATGCTGATCGAATTTCCTTTGGGAATATACAGACAGGAGTTTAGCAACAGGTTCTGTCAAGCAGATATAAGAGAAAGTAGGAGGAAAAGGAAAGATGGCAGTCACTCAAAAACACTGCTGGAAAAGAGCAGAAATTCTCTCTCTCTCTCTCTCTCTTTCTGAAGCTAACAGAGCATCTTCAACAAGTCCAAATCTGAATCAAATCACCACCAGGATGCCACAGGAAACCAATCAACTTTGCAAACTTCAACAATCTACACCGCGAAGACAAGCAAAGCTATCAATCATATATTCATTTAAATTTTTATTGGACTCTAACTTTTTATTTCTGACATGTGTGTGTGTGTGTGTGGCTGTCTCTCTGCCTGTCTGTGTGAGCATGAGTGTGTCTGCCTGCGCGAGCGTGTGTCAGTGTGAACATATGTGAGTGTGTGTGTGTGTCTGAGTGAGTCTATGTGTCTGTGTGAACGTGTGTGTGTGTGTGTGTGTGTCTGCGTGTGTCTGTGTGAACGTGTGTGTTTATGTGTCTGTGTGTGTCTGTGTGTCTGTGTCTGTGTGTGAGGGGTGTTTTGTGTGTGTGTATGTGTGTGTGTGAGTCTGTGTGTGTATCTGTGTGCGTGTGTATTGTTGCATCTTAATTATTAATGTTATTTAAAAATAGTGATCACACAAGCCTGGTTTCTAAGGAAATGAAACTGCCAACAATTTACAGTAAAGTGAAACGTACAGGAATAATCTATTTATTTTGAGCTGATGATATATAATTATACATGAGGCATGTTGTTAATTTCAAACTTCATCTGAAATATGGCAGGTCTGACAGAGCAGCTTTCCCTCAGCGCTCACTCTCCGACAGTGCAGCACTCCCTCAGCACTGACCCTCCGACAGTGCAGCACTCCCTCAGTACTGACCCTCTGACAGTGCAGCACTCCCTCAGTACTGACCCTCTGACAGTTCAGCACTGCCTCAGTACTGACCCTTTGATCGAGCAGGGTCTCCCTCAGTACTGACCTCCTGACAGTGCAGCACTCCCTCAGTACTCACCCTCTGACAGTGCAGCACTCCCTCAATATTGACCTTCCAACAGTGCAGCACTCCCTCAGCACTCCCTCACTGGGGAGAGTCCATCTGGTTTTGAGCTGAAACCTTGAGACGGTTTGAAAACCCCAACCTGCTGTCTTGGAGAGAGAGAGAGAGAGAGTGAGTGCGTGTGTGAGAAAGAGAGACAATGTGTGTGTGAGAGAGTGACAGTGCGTATGTGTGCGAGAGAGAAGGATAGAGAGAAAGAGAAAATGTGTGAGAGAGCAAAAGAGAGGTAGAGTGTGTGTGTGCATGAGAGAGAGAGGTAGCTGAATTGTGTGAGAGAGAGAGTGTGTGTGAGAGAAAGGGAATGTCTGTGTTAGAGAGAGAGCTTATGTGTGAGAGAGAAAGATAGAGAGAGAATCTGTGTGTGTTAGATAGTGTGTGTGTGAAAGAGAGAGTGTGTATGTGAGAGAGCGTGTGCATGAGAACGTGTGTGTGTGTGTTTGAGAGAGAGGGTGTATGTGTTTGAGAGAGGGAGTGTGCAAGAGAGGGTGTGCGTGTTTGAGAGGGAGTGTGTGTGTTTAAAAGAATGAACAAGAGAAAATGTGTGTATGTGTGTATGTGTGTGAGTGTGTGTGTGTGTTTGTGTGTGTGTGTGTATGTGTGTGCATTCTGACTGAGTTGAGTTCACAGTTTCACACGTTGCTAGGGACCACTTTTCCACCTCTCTGTCAGACTGTGTGTATCTGACAGCAGGTCAGGCAGAAATAGTCCAGAATGCGCTGTGGTTTTGTAGCATTGAAACAACGACATGAACTAAATGAGTGCTGCACCAAATAAAGACATGGAGTGACCACACCAAGAAACCACGTGACTTCCCCAGTTTCACATCTCCCTCAAACACAGAAAAACTGGGTTAACACTGACCCTCCTCCCAGAGCCAGTTCACCTCGTGTCCGATGCAGTCAGGAGAGGAAGATCATCTCTCCTCCGATCCTGGTAAACTGAACATTTCCAGAATTAGATCAGCTCCCTGAAGTGTCTCCAGTTAGACATGCATCTGACAGGATTGACTCTACAACCCTGGGAACTCATTCTCCTGTAAGTAAAACACTTGCTGCTCCTGTCAAATCTCTTCTGTACAGCATGGTCTCTGGATGTCCCAGAACACTTTACAGTTGAGTTCACCCTTTTTTCGAAGTGTGGTTACTGTTGTAATGTAGGAAACGCAGCAGCCAATTAGCGCACAGCAATCTCCCACAAACAGCAATGTGATCATCTGTTTTTGGTGATGTTGGTTGAGGGATAAATATTGGTGCCAGGACACCGGGGAGAATTCCCCCTTGCTCTTCCTCCAAATAGTGGCTGTGGGATCTTTCACACCCGCCCGAGAGGGCAGACGGGGGACTCGGTTTAGTGTCTAATATTGGACTAATCTCCAGGCGAGGTTGGCTGGATGGATTATTGACAAGGTCCATTCACCCTGTAAAGAGTTTCTCTGGTTTGAAATACCCGATCAAACATCGAGTTCTGTGTCTAAACCTTGTGTTGAAAAGACACCTTTCCAGCTCTTCACCTGCCATTAGATTGTTGAGTCTTCACACGCTCCGTCTGTCCGTGACCAACCCCTCTTAGCTCATCCTTTCCTTGTCGTACATCGAGCTGTTCATCCTGACGGGTTCCCTCCTTCCCAGTAACACTCCAACTCCGACATCAAAATAACTCCCAACACGTTGATGAATTGTATGGATTCCAGCGTCAGTTGGTTCTGTCTGAGGCTGTTTCTCTGATCGGGGACCGAGCTGTTCTGAACGGACATTGTGTTCAGCAGTTCTTATTGCAGATCAGTCTGTTCAGCCAATGCTGCTGTTCACTGAGGTGACTCCGATTCTACATTCACACATTAATGATCTCATGTCCAGCAGCAAACATCTGAATGAAGCCAGGTTCAAGAAAAAACCCAGCTGCTTGATCCGACAGTTATCTGTTCAGGCATGGCCCCTTGTTCCAAATAACAAACATTATTTAAAAATAGTCATCACATGAGCCTGGTTAACAAGGAAATGAAACCATGAACAATTTGCAGTGAAGTGAAACGTACAGGACAATCTATTTATATAGAGCTGATGATTTATTTTACATGAGACATGTTGCTAATTTCAAACATCATCCGAACTATGGCAGTTCTGACAGTGCAGCACTCCCTCAGTACTGACCCTTTGACAGTGCAGCACTCCCCCAGTACTGACCCACTGACAGTGCAGCACTCCCTTGGGACTGAATCCAGAGATACAAGGAAGAGACTGAAGAGCTGACGATTCAGCTGAATTTAAAAACAGAGGCAGTTACAGAATCACAACAAGTTTACAGAGCAGAAGGAGGCCATTCAGCCCCTCGAGCCTGTTACACAGGAACTGGAGCGGCCATTCAGCCCCCTTGAGCCTGTTACACAGGAACAGGAGGAGGCCCATTCAGCCCCTCGAGACTGTTACACAGGAACAGGAAGAGGCAATTCAACCACATTCTTGACACCAAAGGGGTTACCAGTTTGCTTACGGTGGAAGACAAAGAGTTGGTTTCTCAAATTCACACAAACCAACTCACATTTTGACTCACAGAGACACATTCACCCTTTCTAATTAAACACACAGAGGGAGGAGCACAGGAAGAGGTCATTCAGCCCAAGCAGAGCGTGTGGGCAGTTCCTCCCCAGGCGAGCAGTCGGACAGGTCCTGAGTAAGTAACGGAACGACTGGAATTCACTTCCACCACCAACACCGTCCTTTGTTGATGTTGTGACTTTATAAAGACAGATTCCAATGATTGATGCCTTTGAAAGATTTCTACTGTTTATTGAGATCTGGGTGTGAGGCTCAAGTCTGTTGTACAGAACATCTTTCTAGCTCAAGGGATGAGGAAAATGGGATGCCCTGAGCTGGTGAAAGGTGCTATAGAAATGCAAGCCCTTCATTGTTTTTCATTCTTAAAGCCTTTTAACTCTCTGCAGAACACCTATCATCCCACAGGAAATCAAATTAGTCTTTGAAGTCATTGTCTAAAAGGAGTTCTGATCTCTCGAGAGCTGTCGGACAAGAGGTGCGGTCTCATGAACTCCTTTCTCTTTCAGAGTTTGAGAGTGAGAAGTGGATGGAATATCTGGGAGTGGACAATGATCAGGAAATCTTACTTCCTCCTGTCACTTCTCCAAGGTAATATCATCATCAGATTTAATGTTAATAGTCTCTGTCAAGGATCATTCTTATTGAGCTGTGATTGGGAACCGATTCAGCAGTGACCCTGTGCACAAACTCAGACCAAGTCCCATTCACCCATCACCCCTGTGCTCACTGATATACACTGACTCCCTGTCTGACAGCAGAATTGGAAGTGCTCAGAGATCTCAGAGAGTTGTAGGGACTGGAGGACGTTACAAAGTTCAGCAGAATTGTAGCAGCGAGAGCAGGATCTTAAAATTCAGGTGCTGTCAGACGTTGGTCAGTGAGCGATGGGGAGTGATGGGTTGAGTAGAGAAGCAAAGATAAAAACTGGGGGATGAAGACTATCCTGCTGCGAGGTCTCCGATAGCAATGGCCTGAAATTTGTGTCCTTTGCTGCCTTTATTCAAAATTTCCCATGAAGACAACACAGCAGCCCCTAGAATAGACAGGCTGTTCAATGTCACACTTCCTGTCCATTCTCACCTTGCTAGATACTTCAATAAGGGAGCAAGATAACTGAAAGAGAGAAGGAAGGTAAAGCTATCTGTGTGTAAAACTGTCAAATATTCTGAGTTATCATGATTGTCTCTGATCTGCTGCAGAGTTTAAATTTCACAGAATCTGAGCACTTTGCAGCTCAGAGAGAGACCATTGACTCACTGCCTGAAAGGCCGGTGGAAGCAGATTCAACAGGAACTTTCAGAAGGGGAACTGGATAAATACTTGAAGGGAAATTTGCAGGGATGTGCGAAAGGTGCTGGAGAGGAATTGGGAAAGAGCCAGCACATGCACGATGGGTCAAATGAGCTCCTCCTGTGTTGTATCATTCAACAATCAGACAATTTAAGACCCTTGTCAGCAAAACTTCAGAATCCTGCTGAATCACAGATGTTTCAGAAGGACAGGGAACAAGAAGTTTCTGGTATCAGCGTTTCATGTGGGGCCCAGTTCAGTTTGAACAAATAAACAACACCATCTTTGAAAGTCATGAACCCAACACAGCGGCACCTCCGACACATGCAGAGCTCAGGCTAGAGGCACTTTGTTAGTGTGTTTCACAGTGTCTGCTGGAGTAGGGTCAGTGCTGAGCTTGGGGACAAGTCAGTCTACAATGCTGCATCGGAATCAACAATACAACAATATGGGGTTTAGATCAGAAATAATCCATTAGACAATGAGGATCCAAAGAGATTCCTTAGACAATGAGGATCCAAAGAGATTCCTTAGACAATGAGGATCCAAAGAGATTCCTCAGACAATGAGGATCCAAAGAGATTCCTTAGACAATGAGGGTCCAAAGTGATTCCTTAGACAATGAAGATACAAAGTGCACCAATCAGATTGAACCAGATTAGCTAATCAGCTGTGTTGAAGAGCAAACAGGAATGTTAGGCTAATTAGTGATTCATGACGGTGATAATGGGGGGAGTTCTGAGGGCTCCTAATCCATTGTCCTGTCTTGTAAATCAGCACTGAATGGATCTCAATGGGTGGGTCTCGTAGACACTGTGTTGGGTGGAAGACTGGCTTCACTAAGGGGAAGCGGCAGTAGAGAGGCATTGTCACTGGGCTAGTATTCCAGAGGCCCAGGGTGATGCTCTGGGGCCCTGGGTGTAAATCCCATCACAGCAGATGAATGGGATTAAAAAGCCTGGTTCACTGATCCCCTTCAGGGAAGGAAATCTCCACCCTTACCGAGTCTGGCCTACATGTCACTCCAAACCCACAGCAATACAATTGATTCTTAAATGCCTCTGATGGACATGGGATGGGTAATAAATGCTGGGCACATCCCATGAACGGATAATTTGAAAAACACATGACTTGGAGACACTGTGTTGGGTGGAAGACTGGCTTCACTAAACAGGGTCCTGAGGACCATGAGCCAATGTAGAATGAACTTGTCCACTCCTGTGTCCAGGATTCTCTTCCATCCATTGTGAAACCTTGGGGAGATCCCTGTGTGTCCTGTAGATGGTCCACACTGCAGCCACTGTGCCCCAGTGATGGACGGGGTGGATATCAAGTCTAGTGGATCTACAAACCATCCAGAGTTAAATATTGATATTTCTCTCCCCAGTTGGACTGTCACAAGAGTGGAAAGGTGACACTCCACGAGAGGTGACAGCGCAGGAAAATTCGTGTGTACAGATTCCATGTCATTACAGTTATCCATCACATTTGGAAAGCCAACCACGAGTCGGAGTCTGGTTTAATAATGAGAATCAGATGCCTGGATCTCCCATTGCCTTTCACTCCAAGGATCACAGTCACGAGTTACCACGGTTCCACCATCGGACCCGGCTGTCTGGAGACCTGAAAGATGGCGACTGTTCCCTGATTATAAACAACATCAGACGGGAAGATGCAGGACCTTATTTTTTCAGGATAGAATTTGACAGCAGTAATAGTTACAACTACTATCCTGTAACCCAGCTTCACGTTTCTGGTAAGTGCTGTGTTATAATTACTCAACAATTCACTTTCAACATTCAATGGGAATTAACACAAACTGTGACGTTTACATATTAACACAAAACACAGCTTATTATAACACACTGTCTGATTCTCAATAACCTGCTGATAGCTTCCAGTTCAGTCCTAAAGCAACCTCTAATACTCACTTTAATATCAATGATTAAATGTATTGACTGTGTCCATCAAAGTTATCAGGTTATCCACTCTCATCGATCTCTCTAATCCTGTTTAAAATAATTTCCTGATCATTGTAATCTCTCAGTTCTGATATCATCCTTGCAAAGGTGCTTTCTCTTGTGGGACTGTGATTTCTATTTGAACTGATGCTTCACGTTATATTTCTCTAAAAGGATCCATTCTCCGTCTGTTAGATTTCACAGATAAACCCACGATATTCCCTGCTGAAATTATTGCAGGAAAGCCTGTGGATGTAAGCTGCACCTTCAACACAACGTGCAATGGAACAGCAGCACCTGTCTTAACCTGGGACACTCCCACTGACGTACCTGGATCAGTGTCAAACACTGTAACTCAGCATGATGTCACTCTGTCCTATACTTCTGTTCTGACCCTGATCCCATCACTCAAACACCACGGACACACTCTCAGCTGCAGAGTGAGATATCCATCTGTTTCATCGGAGCGGACCCTCGTACTAACTGTACAAGGTAAGTATGGACATCCTTCATTATACATTCGCTGGAACAGTCTATATTGTGCACAGCAGGATCCCATAGAAAGGTATTCTGATGAGAACCAGATCATCTGTAGTTTAGGGAAAAACACTAACCAGAAAACAGTTAATGACAGTTTCTGAACATTAACACTGGAGCTTTTTTTTCCAGCCAAGAAGCTGATAGAGCAGAGCATCATTCACAATATACTAACCCCCTGACAGTGCAGCACTCCCTCAGTACTGACCGCCTGACAGTGCAGCACTCCCTCAGTACTGACCGCCTGACAGTGCAGCACTCCCTCAGTACTGATCCTCCAACAGTGCAGCAATCCCTCAGTACTGACCCTCCAACAGTGCAGAACTCCCTCAGCACTGACCCTCTGACAGTGTAGCGCTCCCTCAGTACTGACCCTCTGACAGTGCAGCACTCCCTCAGTACTGACCTGCTGAAATTGCAGCTCTCCCTCAGTACTGACCCTCTGACATTGCAGCACTCCCTCAGTACTGACCCTCTGACAGTGCAGCACTGCCTCAGTACTGACCCTCCAATAATGAAACAATCCCTCAGTACTGACTCTCCGACAGTGCAGCACTCCTTCACTGCTGACCCTCCAACTCTGCAGTGCTCCGTCAGGACTGAAAATCTAACATTTCATATCTCCCTCCTGACTGACCATCTGAAAATACAACAGATCCTCGGTCGAGTCCTTCAAACAGTGCTGCACTTCCACAGTACAGAATCTCCCCCCCACCCACAGTGCAGCACTTCCACAGTACTGAACCTCTGACAGTGCAGCACTCCCTCAGTACTGACCCTCCCACCTGCAGCACTCCCTCAGTACTGACCCTCCCACATGCAGCATTCCCTCAGTACTGACCCTCCCACATGCAGCACTCACTCAGTACTGACCCTCCCACAGTGCAGCACTCTCTCAGTACTGACCCTCCCACATGCAGCACTCACTCAGTACTGACCCTCCCACAGTGCAGCACTCCCTCAGTACTGACCCTCCCACATGCAGCACTCCCTCAGTACTCACCCTCCCACAGTGCAGCACTCCCTCAGTACTGACCCTCCCACATGCAGCACTCCCTCAGTACTGACCCTCCCACAGTGCAGCACTCCCTCAGTACTGACCCTCCCACATGCAGCACTCCCTCAGTACTGACCCTTTGACAGTGCTGCACTACCTCACTATTGGCTTTAAACTAAATAGAGTGTGGGGCGAATGTTTCTGGAGAGGGTATATGTACAGTTACAAACCAAAAGGATTTATTAGCATTGCAGGATAGCTGTTTTGGCAATGATACCCAGTGTGTGACAGGAAGGGACACAGTGTCCAAACATAAAAATACATCAGCAAATAGTGTCAGAGGGGGGGAAATGATAAAAAGACAAAATTAATGGCTCTTTACTTAAATGCACATAGTATTTGGAATGTTGGCCTTTATTTCAAAGGGAATGGAGTATAAAAATAGGGAAGCCTTGCTAAAACTATACAAGGCACTAGTTAGACCACACCTAGAATACTGTGAGCAGTTTTGGTTCCCTTATCTAAGGAAAGATGTACTGGCATTGGAGGCAGTCCAGAGAAGGTTCACTAGGTTGATCCCAATAATGGAGGGATTTTCATATGAGGAGAGATTGAGTAGGATGGACCTGTACTCATTGGAGTTTAGAAGAATGAGAGGCGACCTTATTGAAACATATAAGATTCTTAGGGTGCTTGACAGGGTAGATGCTGAGAGGTTGTTTCCCCTTGTGGGAGAGTCTAGGACCAGAGGGCATAATCTCAGAGTAAGGGGTCACCCATTTAAGACAGAGATGAGGAGTTTCTTCTCTCAGAGGGTAGTGAATGTGTGGAATTCTTTACTGCAGAGAGCTGCAGAGGCTGGGTCATTAATTATATTCAAGGCTGAGATACACAGTTTTTTAATCAGTCAGGGAATCAAAGGCTATGGGGAAGAGGCAGGAAAGTGGAGTTGAGGATTGTCAGATCAGCCATGGTGTCATTGAATGGCGGAGCAGAGTTGATTGGCCGAATGGCCTCCTTCTGCTCTGACGTCTTGTGGTCTTATGGTCTTATCACCCTCCAACAGTGCAGAGCTCCCTAATTACCGATCCTCCGACAATGCAGCACTCCCTCAGTACTGAACCTCTGACAGTGCAGAGCTCCCTAATTACTGACCCTCCGACAATGCAGCACTCTTCCAGTGCTGACCCTCCGACAGTGCAGTATTCCCTAAGTACTGATCCTCCAACAGTGCAGCACTGCCTCAATACTGACCCTCCAACAGTGCAGCACTGCCTCAATACTGACCCTCCAACAGTGCAGCACTCCCTCAGTGCTGACCCTCCGACAGTGCAGCACTCCCTCAGTACTGACCCTCCGATAGTGCAGCACTCCCTCACTACTGACCCTCCGTCAGAGCAGAGCTCCTAATTACTGACCCTCCAACAGTGCAGCACTCCCTCAGTACTGACCCTCCAACAGTGCAGAACTCCCTAATTACTGACCCTCTGATAGTGCAGAGCTCCCTCAGTACTGACCCTCCAACAGTGCAGCACTCCCTCAGTACTGACCCTCCAACAGTGCAGAGCTCCCTAATTACTGACCCACCGACAGTGCAGCACTCCCTCAGTACTGACCCTCTGACAGTGCAGTACTCTTTCAGTTCTGACCCTCCGACAGTGCAGCACTCCCTCAGTACTGACGCTCCGACAGTGCAGCACTCCCTCAATACTGACCCTCCAACAGTGCAGCACTCCCTCAGTGCTGACCCTCTGACAGTGCAGAGCTCCCTCAGTACTGACCCTCCGATAGTGCAGCACTCCCTCAGTACTGACCTTCCGACAGTGCAGCAGTCCCTCACTACTGACCCTCTGACCGTGCAGCACTCCCTAAATACTGACACTCTGACAGTGCAGCACTCCCTCAGTACTGACCCTCTGACAGTGCAGTACTCTTTCAGTTCTGACCATCCAACAGTGCAGAGCTCCCTAATTACTGACCCTCCGACAGTGCAGCACTCCCTCAGTACTGACCCTCTGACAGTGCAGCACTCCCTCAGTACTGACCCTCCCACAGTGCAGCACTCCCTCAGTACTGACCCTCCAACAGTGCAGAGCTCCCTAATTACTGACCCTCCGACAGTGCAGCACCCTCTCAGTACTGACCCTCCGACAGTGCAGCACACCCTCAGTACTGAACCTCCGACAGTGCAGAGCTCACTAAATACTGACCCTCCCACAGTGCAACACTCCCTCAGTACTGATCCTCCGACAGTGCAACACTCCCTCAGTACTGTTCCACCGACACTGCAGCACTCCCTCAGTACTGATCCTCCGACAGTTCAACACTCCCTCAGTACTGTCCCACCGACAGTGCAGCTCTCCCTCAATACTGACCCTCCGACAGTGCACCACTCCATCAGTACTGAACCTTCAACAGTGCAGCACTCCCTCAGTACTGACCTTCCGACAGTGCAGCAGTCCCTCACTACTGACCCTCTGACCGTGCAGCACTCCCTAAATACTGACACTCTGACAGTGCAGCACTCCCTCAGTACTGACCCTCCGACAGTGCAGTACTCTTTCAGTTCTGACCATCCAACAGTGCAGAGCTCCCTAATTACTGACCCTCCGACAGTGCAGCACTCCCTCAGTACTGACCCTCTGACAGTGCAGCACTCCCTCAGTACTGACCCTCCCACAGTGCAGCACTCCCTCAGTACTGACCCTCCAACAGTGCAGAGCTCCCTAATTACTGACCCTCCGACAGTGCAGCACCCTCTCAGTACTGACCCTCCGACAGTGCAGCACACCCTCAGTACTGAACCTCCGACAGTGCAGAGCTCACTAAATACTGACCCTCCCACAGTGCAACACTCCCTCAGTACTGATCCTCCGACAGTGCAACACTCCCTCAGTACTGTTCCACCGACACTGCAGCACTCCCTCAGTACTGATCCTCCGACAGTTCAACACTCCCTCAGTACTGAACCTTCAACAGTGCAGCACTCCCTCAGTACTGATCCTCCAACAGTGCAGCACTCCATCAGTACTGATTCTCCGACAGTGAAGTACTCACTCAGTACTGACTATGCGGCAGTGAAGCTTTCACAGTACCCACCCACCATCAGTACGGCAGGTCCTCAGTACACACCCTCCAACAGGGCAGCACTCCCTCACTACTGACCCTCCGTCAGAGCAGAGCTCCTAATTACTGACCCTCCAACAGTGCAGCACTCCCTCAGTACTGACCCTCCAACAGTGCAGAACTCCCTAATTACTGACCCTCCAAAAGTGCAGCCCTCCCTCAGTACTGACCCTCCAACAGTGCAGCACTCACTCAGTACTGACCCTCTGACAGTGCAGCACTCCCTCAGTACTGACCCTCCCACAGTGCAGCACTCCATCAGTACTGACCCTCCGACAGTGCAGCACTCCCTCAGTACTGACCCTCCAACAGTGCAGCACTCCCTCACTACTGACCCTCTGACCGTGCAGCACTCCCTAAATACTGACACCCTGACAGTGCAGCACTCCCTCAGTATTGACCCTCCGACAGTGCAGAGCTCCCTAATTACTGACCCTCCGACAGTGCAGTACTCTTTCAGTTCTGACCCTCCGACAGTGCAACAATACCTCAGTTCTGACCATCCAACAGTGCAGAGCTCCCTAATTACTGACCCTCCAACAGTGCAGAGCTCCCTAATTACTGACCCTCCGACAGTGCAGCACTCCCTCAGTACTGACCCTCCGACAGTGCAGCACTCCCTCAGTACTAACCCTCCGACAGTGCAGCACACCCTCAGTACTGATCCTCCGACAGTGCAACACTCCCTCAGTACTGTCCCACCGACAATGCAGCACTCCCTCAGTACTGATCCTCCGACAGTGCAACACTCCCTCAGTACTGTCCCACCGACAGTGCAGCTCTCCCTCAATACTGACCCTCCGACAGTGCAGCACTCCATCAGTACTGAACCTTCAACAGTGCAGCACTCACTCAGTACTGATCCTCCAATAGTGCAACACTCCCTCAGCACTGTCCCACCGACAGTGCAGCTCTCCCTCAATACTGACCCTCCGACAGTGCAGCACTCCATCAGTACTGAACCTTCAACAGTGCAGCACTCCCTCAGTACTGATCCTCCAACAGTGCACCACTCCCTCAGTCCTGATCCTCCAACAGTGCAGCACTCCATCAGTACTGATTCTCTGACAGTGAAGTACTCGCTCAGTACTGACTATGCGGCAGTGAAGCTTTCACAGTACCCACCCACCATCAGTACAGCAGGTCCTCAGTACTCACCCTCCAACAGGGCAGCACTCCCTCAGTACTGACCCTCCAACAGTGCAGCACTCCCTCAGTACTGAACTGAAGAGTCTGCCTGAATGATGTGCTTTGTGGTGAAGGATTGATATCACACCTTTAACATTGTCAGGGTCTCTGAAAGTGCTTCACAGTCAATGTAAGTAACTGATCTTTATTTGTTTTTAGATGCACCACAGAATCTCTCAATTACTTCTCTTGATATGATTAACGCTTCATCGATCAATATAATTGAGGGGAATTCTGCAGTGATAATCTGCTCTGTCGAGAGCTTCCCAGCTTCTAACCTGACGTGGCGACATCTTAATGTCCCAATGAACAGAACAAGTTCCAACAATGAGCTGTGGTTGGTGATTCCTCACGTTACATCCAGGGACACTGGAGACTATCAGTGTGTGGCAGAGAATGAACATGGAGCAGTGGAGGGGTTCATAACCATCACTGTGGAACGTGAGTTACACAGAATTGAACGTTCTCGTGTTATTAGCTCAAGGGATGTGGGCATTGTTGACAAGACCAGAAATCATTGCCCATCTGTAACTGCCCCTTGAGAAGGTGGTGGTGAGCTGCCTTCTTTAACCACTGCAGTCCATGTGGTGAAGGCGCACCCACAGTGCTGTTAGGGAGGGAGTTCCAGGATTTTGACCCAGCGACGGTGAAGGAACGGCCGATATAGTTCCAAGTCCCAGGGCAGACCACCACCTCAAGTTCACCTCCAAGTCAAAGCCCTCACTGACTTGGAACTGTCTTGGTGGAAGAGGTTAAGTGTTTGGAAGGTGCTGTCGAAGGAGCCTTGGTGAGTTGCTGCAGCGCATCTTGTAGATGGTGCACACACTGCTGCCATTGTGTGCCAGTGGTGGAGGGTATGAATGTTTATGCTGGTGGATTGGCTGTCGATCAAACAAACAGCTCCTGGATGGTGTCGAGGTTCTTGAGTGTTGTTGGAGCTGCACTTATCCAGCCAAGTGGAGATTATTCCATCACACTCCTGACTTGTGCCTTGTCCGATGGTGGACAGGCTTTGGGGAGTCAGGAGGTGAGTTACTCACCGCAGAGTTCCCAGCCTCTGACCCGCATTTGTAGCCACATTATTTCCTGTTGCCGGGCTGTTGCCAGGGCCAATAGCCTTTGCTGTATCCAGTATCATCAGCTGATTCCTGATGTCACGTGGAGTCAATCGAATTGTCTGAAAGCTGACATCTGTGATGCTGGGACCCTCTGGAGGAGGCCGAGATGGATCATCCACTCAGCACTTCTGGCTGAACATGGTTGCCAATGCTTCAGCCTTGTCATTTGCACTGATGTGCTGAGCTCCCCCATCATTAAGGATGGGGATATTTGTGGAACATCCTCCTCCTGTTAGATCTTTAATTGTCCACCACCATTCATGACTGGATGTGGCAGGACTGCAGAGCTTAGATCTGACCCGTTGGTTGTGGGATCGCTTTGCTCTGTCTATAGCATGTTGTTTCCGCTGTTTGGTGTGTATGTAGTCCTGTGTGTCACCTCAGCAGCTTGGCACCTCTGTTATATGTGAATCCTCCTTATAGAAACCTGCATGTACATGGATATTATCAATAAATATTACATAGATAAATGTTATTTGTATAGACCTTTCATGCATAGACAATATCACTTCACAAGTTCAGAATTACTACATGTACATAGGGAACCATTCTCAAACTGTACCGGAGTCATTCATTGGCTGATTTTACAGGGCGAGATTCCAATGAATGGAAAGCAGGATTGCTTGGAGCTGGAATCTGTTTGAGTGTTGGACTGAGTGGATTCTTCATCTTCAAGTGTGTGAGAAAGTAAGTGTGAAGGTTTAATTGGTTGTTTTCAAAAATGTTTTCTTCAAACTTCTCTCCTTATAGAAAGAACTTGCATTTCTATAACACCTTTCACAACCCAAAACCCTTCACAACCCCTGAAGAGCTTTGATGTTCACTCACTGTTTCACATCTCATCCAACACTCACTGTTTCACAACGCAGTCCTGTAACTGGCAGTGTTGACCTGGACCATAAAATACCTTGTGACTTCCTGAGGATGTGAAAGGGGATATATAAATGAAGACATTTCTTTTGTTAGTGAATGCAATCTCTTTCCATTTTCAGTGTCTAATTCACTCTCTCTCTTACCTCCACTAATGCTCTCCTTCTCATTCTCTCTCTCTCTCATTCGCTCTCTCTCCAATCTCCACTAATGCTCTCCTTCTCATTCTCTCTCTCTCTCATTCACTCTCTCTTATCTCCACTAATGCTCTCCTTCTCATTCTTTCTCTCGTCCTCTTACACATTGTTCAGTATCTCACAATTTTAAGGAGCGCTGAGCAACGTCTGCTCCATCAGAAGATCCACCTCAACACCTGGAGCGAGCAGTGAATTGAAACTCGCTCAACGACTGTTCAGATTTACACAGGAATCACGACACAGAGTCAGGACACAAAGGGTTAACAGTTTGCTTACAACACAACACTAAGGCCTTACGTTTCAGTGAAAGGGTTTTCACAATTGTTCCCCAATTCCTCATTTTGTCTCACAGAGATACATCAACCCTTTCTCATTAAATACACAGAGGGAGCAGCACAGGAAGAGGTCATTCAGCCCAGTCAGAGCGTGTGGGCAGTTCCTCCCCAGGCGAGCAGTCGGACAGGTACTGGGTAAGTAACGGAACGATTGGTACTCACTTCCACCACCAACACCGTCCTTTGTTGATGTTGTGACTTTATAAAGACAGATTCCCATGATTGATGCCTTTGAAAGATTTCTACTGATTATTGAGATCTGGGTGTGAGGCTCAGGTCTGTTGTACAGAACATCTTTCTGGGTAAATTATGCAGACAGGTTACACACAGTCTACGATTATATTCCCTCAGGTCTAGAAGATTAAGGAGTGATCTAATTGAGGGATTCAAAATGATTAAACACTCGAAAGGGTCGATAGAGAGAAGCTATTCCCTCGGGTGGGGGTGGGTGGTGGGGGTCGGGTGGAGTCCAGAACAAGGGGGCCGGAACTTCAGATTGGAGCCAGGCCATTCAGGGGTGATTTCAGGAAGCACTTCTTCACACAAAGGGGAGTGGAAATCTGGAACTCTCTCCTCAATAATCAAACCCAACACCGAATACACATCATGTTGATTGTCACTCTGTCCATTTCCATCTCTATTACAGAAGAGAGGTGAGGGGAAAGCAGGAATCAAATCGAACCACCGTGTTGATGAATATCGAGATCCTGTTTATGAAAACTGTGAGTGTGGTTGGGCTTTGAGGAATCAGGTGAGTCACACACCACAGGATCCCCAGCCTCTCAGCTGCTCCAGTAGCCTGGTTATTGATGTGGCTGCTCCACTCCTGTATCTGCAATGTTTTATACAGTCACTCCCAAACCCAACCAAACTCACACCCAACGCCGTTCAGAATCAATAATCAAACCCCGTTCAGTATCAATAATCAAACCCCGTTCAGAATCAATAATCAAACCCCGTTCAGAATCAATAATCAAACCCCGTTCAGTATCAATAATCAAACCCCGTTCAGTATCAATAATCAAACCCCGTTCAGAATCAATAATCAAAACCCATTCAGTTTCAATAATCAAACCCCGTTCAGTATCAATAATCAAACCCCTTTCAGAATCAATTATCAAACCCTGTTCAGTGTAAATAATCAAACCCCTTCCAGTATCAATAATCAAACCCCGTTCAGAATCAATTATCAAACCCCATTCAGAATCAATAATCAAACCCCGTTCAGAATCAATTATCAAAACCTGTTCAGAATCAATAATCAAACTCCGTTCAGAATCAATAATCAAACCCCATTCAGAATCAATAATCAAACTCCGTTCAGTATCAATAATCAAACCCCGTTCAGTATCAATAATCAAACCCTGTTCAGTATCAATAATTAATGTATCTATTGTGGGTGGAATTTTCGATTTGGATCAATAATACTAAACACTGATCACTCTGATTGTCACTCTGATCATTTCTGTTTCTATTACAGAAGAAAGATGAGAAGGATCTGGAAATGAAATCGAACCGCGGAGTCAATCCTGATACAGATGATGATCTTTACGCAAACTGTGAATTTGCTGAGGATTCTGTTTATGGGAATTTATAAACTGAGCAAGAATGAGACACACACAGTGTGGGGAGAATACAGAACGGGAGAATCATTCAAAACTCCAATTTACCTTCCTAATATCCACAGGAACTCACTCCCAGGAAATAGATTTAAACCTCTTGTTACAATCTGATGGAATTTCTTCGGAATGATCTATCCAGGATGATTGTCTGTGGGCTTCAATTCGAACATCCTCCTTCAGAATTGTCCCTCACTGTTGGAAAAATCCTTCTCTCCAATCTGATTGTAAATGTCTTTAGATATCGTTCGATGATGTACCAGGACAGAACGGACAAATTCAATCCCGTGTCCTTGATTATGAGTTAATTTTCATTCTGTTATTCACCTTCCTGTCTGTCAGTGTTTACAGAATATTCATCAGCCAGTGTAGACTTCAGGAAATGCAGGATCGGTGGATAATTGGAGCAGAGGAGATTGGTAAAATTTACTCACCATTTTGTAGTCAAATGTATTTTCAGAAATGTATTTTGATTTTACACTTCATCGTTAAACAGTGAAACGAACAACAATCTGGGAAACAGGGAAACAATTTGTTTGGAGATTTGAGAAGTTCTCTGCAGCTCAGAGGATAACAGATGTGCTACAGTGCCACCACTGGTGGGAGGACATCATTTCAGCGTGACATGTTTACATTGATGTTGCCAATGAACATTGGAAATTATGATGTCAAAAATTGGTTCCAGCTTTACCTTCTTCAATATGTCATGGATGGATGAGACAGCTTTGATAACAGAATGAAATAGAGCTGCAATAAACCACCATTTTAGTCTTTCACACTTGGAGAGTACAATTAGCATCCATTCTGAAGGCTGAGTGGATGGGTGGACTGTGCGATGTGTTTCAGATTACAGAGACCAACTTCCTTGATCCTGGTTCTGCTCTATGTTTGATGACATTCTTGGATGAAAGATTGGGAAAATAAATAATCCTCCGGCCTTAACCTGTAACTGGTCTCTCCATCTGTCAATGTCCTGAGGACAGAATTGGGTTTGAGGTCCAAAATCAGACGCATACTTTGACTGCCCATTGAATAGGAACAGGAGGAGGCCATTCAGCCCCCTCGAACCTGTTACACAGGAACAAGAGAGTACCTGAAATAAAAACAGAAAATGCTGGAGAAACTGAGTAGGTCTGGCAGCATCTGTGCAGAGATAAACAGAATTAACATTTCGAGTCCGTCTGATCCTTCTTCAGAGTCTATAAGCAAGAACTCGGTTTATCTCTCCACAGCTGCTGCCAGACCTGTTGAGTTAAGGCAGCATTTTCTGTGTTTATTTAAGATTTACAACATCTGCGGTATTTATTTTTAATGAGACGAGGACATTCAGCCCCTCGACCCTGTTACACAGGAACAGGAGGAGGCCCATTCAGTCACACAAGCCTCTTACACAAGAACAGGAGGAGGTCCATTCAGCCCCTCAAGCCTGCTACACAGGAACAGGAGGAGGCCCATTCAGCCCCCTCGAGCTTGTTACACAGGAACAGGAGGAGGCCATTCAGCCCCCTTAAGCCTGTTACACAGGAACAGGAGGAGGCCATTCAGCCCCAAGAGACTGTTATACAGGAAAAGGAGGAGGCCATTCAGCCCCTCAAGCCTGTTACACAGGAACAAGAGGAAGCCCATTCAGCCCCTCGAGCCTGTTACACAGCAACAGCAGGAGGCCCATTCAACCCCTCGAGCCTGTTACAGAGGAACAGGAGGAGGCCCATTCAGCCCCTCGAGCCTGTTACATAGGACCAGGAGGAGGCCCATTCAGCCCCTCGAGCCTGTTACACAGCAACAGGAGGAGGCCCATTCAGATCTTCAAGCCTCTAACACCAGAACGGAAGGAGGTCATTTCAGCCCCATGAGCTTGATGAACAGGAACAGGAGGAGGTCCATTAAGCCCCTCAAGTCAGTTACAGAGGAACAGGAGAAGTCTCATTCAGCCACACGAGCATCTTATATAAGAACATGAGGGGGCCCAAACAGCCCCTCAAGGCTGTTACACAAGAAGCAAAGGAGGAGGTTCATTCAGTCCCTCGACGCTGTTATACAGGAACAGGAGGAGGTCCATTCAGCCCCTCAAGCCTGCTACACAGGAACAGGAGGAGGCCCATCAGCCCCCTCGAGCTTGTTACACAGGAAAAGGAGGAGGCCATTCAGCCCCTCAAGCCTGTTACACAGGAACAGGAGGAAGCCCATTCAGCCCCTCGAGCCTGTTACACAGGAACAGGAGGAGGCCCATTCAGACCTTCAAGCCTTTAACACCAGAACGTAAGGACGTCATTTCAGCCCCATGATCTTGATGAACAGGAACAGGAGGAGGTCCATTAAGCCCCTCAAGTCAGTTACATAGGAACAGGAGAAGTCTCATTCAGCCACACGAGCATCTTATATAAGAACATGAGGGGGCCCAAACAGCCCCTCAAGCATGTTACACAAGAAGCGGAGGAGGAGGTTCATTCAGCCTCGAAGCTGTTATACAGGAGCAGGAGGAGGCCCATTCAGCCACACAAGCCTCTTACACAATAACAGGAGGAGGTACATTCAGCCCCTCAAGCCTGTTACACAGGAACAGGAGGAGGCCCGTTCAACCCCCTCGAGCTTGTTGCATGTGAAAAGTCGATGGCCCTTCAGCCACATTCTTGGCACACAAAGGGTTAACAGTTTTCTAACTGTGCGAGGCAAAGAGATGCTTTCTAACTTGGTACTAACCACTTCCTCATTTTGTCTCACAGTGACACATCAACCCTTTCTAATTAAACACACAGAGGGAGCAGCACAGGAAGAGGTCATTCAGCCCAAGCAGAGCGTGTGGGCAGTTCCTCCCCAGGCGAGCAGTCGGACAGGTCCTGGGTAAGTAACGGAACGATTGGAATTCACTTCCACCACCAACACCGTCCTTTGTTGATGTTGTGACTTTATAAAGACAGATTCCAATGATTGATGCCTTTGAAAGATTTCTACTGATTATTGAGATCTGGGTGTGGGGATCAAGTCTGTTGTACAGAACATCTTTCTAGCTCAAGGGATGAGGGAAGAGCAGGGACATGAGCTTTGGGGTGTCCTGAGCAGGTGAAAGGCGATATAGAAATGCAAGTCCTTTATTGTGTTACTTTCTTAAAGCCTTGTAACTCTCTGCAGAGCAACTATCATCCCACAGAGAATCAAATTAGTCTGTGAAGACATTGTCTAATAGTGGTTCTGATCTCTCGAGAGGTGTCGGACAAGAGGTGAGGTCTCGTTAACTCATTTCTCTTTCACAGCTTGAGAACGAATGAAATACCTGGGAGTGGACAATGATCAGGAAATCTTACTTCCTCCTGTCACTTCTCCAAGGTAATATCATTGTCAGCTCGGATAGATTTATGGCTAATCATCTTTGTAAAACATAATTCTTATTGAGTGTGATTGGGAACAGATTCAGCAGTGAGCCAGTGTACAATCTCACACCAAGTCCCATTCACCCATCACCCCTGTGCTCACTGATATACACGGACTCCCTGTCTGACAGCAGAATTGGAGGAGAGCAGAGGACTTTGAGGTTTGCATGGTTGGAGGAGAAAGTGATTGGAGAAGAGGAATGGAGGGAATGGAAATTGAGGATGAGAGTCTTAAACCCGAGGCTCTGCTGGACTGGGAGCCAGTGCAGGTCAGCGAGTGGCAGAGGGTGTGAGGTGTTGAGTTGAGAAACAGTGATAAATACTGTGGGATGAAGTCTATCCTGATGCTTGGACTCCGATAGCAAAGGAATGAAATTTGTATCTTTTGCTGATTTTAATCAGAATTTCCCATGAAGACAACACAGCAGCTCCTAGAATAGACAGGCTGTTCAGTGTCACACTTCCTGTCCATTCTCACCTTGCTAGAAACTTCAATAAGGGAGCAAGATAACTGAAAGAGAGAAGGAAGGTAAAGCTGTCTGTGTGTAAAGGTGTCAATATTCAGTTTGCATATTTGTCTTTCTCTCGACACATGCAGAGCTCAGGCTAGAGGCACTTTGTTAGTGTGTTTCACAGTGTCTGCTGGAGTAGGGTCAGTGCTGAGCTTGGGGACAAGTCAGTCTACAATGCTGCATCGGAATCAACAATACAACAATATGGGGTTTGGATCAGAAATAATCCCTTAGACAATGAGGATCCAAAGAGATTCCATAGACAATGAGGATCCAAAGAGATTCCTTAGACAATGAGGATCCAAAGAGATTCCTTAAACAATGAGGATCCAAAAATATTCCTTAGACAATGAGGATCCAAAGAGATTCCTCAGACAATGTGGATCCAAAGAGAATCCTTAGACAATGAGGATCCAAAGAGATTCCTTAGACAATGAGGATCCAAAGAGATTCCTTAGACAATGAACATACAAAGTGCACCAATCAGATTGAATCAGATTAACCAATCAGCTGTGTTGAGGAGCAGACAGGAATGTTAGGCTAATTAGTGATTCATGACGGTGATAATGGCGGGAGTTCTGAGGGCTCCTAATCCATTGTCCTGTCTTGTAAATCAGCACCTTAATACTGACCCTCCAACAGTGCAGCACTCCCTCAGTACTGATCCTCCAACATTGCAGCACTCCCTGATTAATGTCCCTCTGACACTGCAGCACTCCCTCAGTACTGACCTTACAATAGTGCAACACTCGCTCAGTAATGACCATCCGACAGTGCAGCACTCCCTCAGTACTGACACTGGGGAGTTTCAGTCTACTCTGTGGGGCCGACGTCCCCTGAATCGAGTCTTGAACCCCACAACATTCTGACCCCCTGAATTTGGCTGTGAAACCCACTGACCCACAGGAGAAATTCCTGGTCAATGACTGTCCACCTGTGAGCAGAAATATCACCACAGGGTCAGGACACAAAGGGTTAACAGTTCACCAACATCTCAAAACATGAGCTGCTCTGTCACTTTGATCCAACTTCCTCATTTTGACTCACAGAGACACATCCACCCTTTCTAATTAAACACACAGAGGGAGCAGCACAGGAAGAGGTCATTCAGCCCAAGCAGAGCGTGTGGGCAGTTCCTCCCCAGGTGAGCAGTTGGACAGGTACTGGGTAAGTAACAGAACAATTGGAATTCACTTCCACCACCAACACCATCCTTTGTTGATGTTGTGACTTTATAAAGACAGATTCCAATCATTGATGCCTTTGAAAGATTTCTACTGATTATTGAGATCAGGGTGTGAGGCTCAGGTCTGTTGTACAGAACATCTTTCTAGCTCAAAGGATGAGGGAAGTGCAGGGACATGAGCTTTGGGACATCCTGAGGTGGTGAAAGGTGCTATAGAAATGCAAGTCCTTCATTGATTTATTTTTTTAAAGCCTTTTAACTCTCTGCGGAGCACCTATCATCCCACAGAGAACCAAATTAGTCTGTGAAGACATTGTCTAAAAGCAGTTCTGATCTCTTGAGAGCTGTCGGACAAGAGGTGAGGTCTCATTAACTCCTTTCTCTTTCACAGTTTAAGAGTCAGAAGCTAAAGGAATATCTGGGAGTGGACAATGATCGGGAAATCTTACTTCCTCCTGTCACTTCTCCAAGGTAATAACATCATCAGCTTGGACAGATTTATGGTGAATAGTCTTTGTAAAAGAACATTCTTATTGAGCTGTGATAGGGAACCGATTCAGCAGTGAGCCAGTGTACAAACTCACACCAAGTCCCATTCACCCATCACCCCTGTGCTCACTGATATACACTGACTCCCTGTCTGACAGCAGAACTGCAGGACAGCAGAGACCTCAAAGGGTTTCAGGGCTGGAGGAGGTGACAGTGATAGGGAGTGGAGAGGGAGGATGGAGGGATAAGGAATCAATGAAGAGATTTTGAAAATTGAGTCATTGCTGGACTGGGAGCCAGTGTAGGTCAGCCAGTGACAGGGGAGCGATCGGCTGAATAGAGAATCAGGGATAAATCTGGGGGATGAAGTCTATCCTGATGCAAGCACTCCGATATCAATGCCCTGAAATTTTTCTCTCTTGCTGATTTTCATCAGAATTTCCCATGAAGACAACACAGCAGCTCCTAGAATAGACAGGCTGTTCAGTGTCACACTTCCTGTCCATTCTCACCTTGCTAGATACTTCAATAAGGGAGCAAGATAACTGAAAGAGAGAAGGAAGGCAAAGCTGTCTGTGTGTAAAGGTGTCAAATATTCTGAGTTATCATGATTGTTTCTGATCTGCTGCAGAGTTTATATTTCATTGAAACTTATCACTTTGCAGCTCAGAGAGAGACCATTGACTCACTGCCTGAAAGGGCGGTGGAAGCAGATTCAACAGGAACTTTCAGAAGGGGAACTGGATAAATACTTGAAGGGGACATTTTGCAGGGTTGTGGAGGAGAGAGTAGAGGTTAGAGTGGGACTTATTGGACAGATCTATCAAAGGCCCAGCACAGGCTCGATGGGCCAAATGGCTTCCATCAGTTCCGGATCATTCTACAATCCGATAAATTAAGTCTCTTATCAGTAACTCTTCAGGCTCCTGCTGCAGGAATGGCTCTTTCAGAAGAGCAGGGAACAAGCGGTTTCTCATATCATGTTCATATTTATTGACAATTACATAAGTGTATGGAACTGTTGAATATTTGAGTCTCTAAAGTGTGGATTTAACCTTCTGGTACACCCAGATCTTGTGCTGGTTACCTTGTCTGGAGGTGTCTTTAACTGCTCACAGTGATCTGTGGGATTGTCACCCTTGAATGTTGTTCCTGATTTCATGTGGAATCTTCTCCTCGATGGAATAGGAGCGGGAATGGATCTGATTTATCCTCGGTTCCACCTCACCGCTGTGCCCTTGTGTGTTTGACTCCATAGGCCCTTGGTTCTGAACAAATCCTTGTCACCTCGGCTGGTGGTCATGAACCTTCTGTGGGATCCTGGATGTGAACTTGTCCCAACTGTAAACTTGGCAACTCTGCACCTCCATTTTTATCATGAACATTCCTTATCTTCTCTTGTAGTTTTAAAAGTTGCCCTCTGGTTTCTGAGAGAGTAGAATGGGTAAGAGTAGCGAAATTGGTCACTACTGGCCCACCAAACATGATCTCTGTCAGTGATGGAATAAGGTGAGGTGATGGTGTAGTGGTATTGTTGCTGGATGAGTAATTCAGAGACCCAGGGTAATGTCCTGAGAATATGGGTTCAAATCCTGTCATAATAGATGATGGAATTTGAATTTAATAAAAATATGAAATTCAAAGTTTAGTGATGACCACAAAACCATTGTTGGAAATCCCACCTGGTTCACCAGTGCCCTTTAGGGAACAAAATTGTCTGGCCGCCATGTGACTCCAGACTCCACGTCAATGTGGTTAACTCTTACATTAGGGATGGGTAATAAATCCTGGCCTGGCCAGTGACTCCCACATCCCATGAATGAATTTAACAAAGTTGCAGTTGTAGGTGTCGATCTCAGATGTAACATTGCAATGTGTGGATCTTGCTTGGTCTGTCTACATTTGAGAATTAGGGATTTCACTGTGTGAATCATTCATTCAGCTAGGCTGTTAGATCTGGGGTAATGAGGAGAAGAAGTACTGTGATTGATATTCCAGATTATCTGTAATCATGTCCCTAGTTTCACCACATAAACTGAAAATAGTGCTTAGAGTGTGTGCACCAGTTGTGCTTAGTGTGTTGTGCTATTTTTGAATAACGGGATATCTGGTAAAGCTGTCGACGATGACGATGATGTCAGTGACATGGACATGAAAGGATTCAGATGTGATTTTGGACTAAGAATGGGCAGGAATTTCCTGTGGAATCAGTGGTTCTTTGTGTTGTCTTGGCTCATCCTCTTGACAAGCCTCGTACTTCCCTACAACAACTTCAAGGTCATTGTTCATACCCGGCCAGTGACTGTATCTCTTGTGAGTCTCCTTGTCTGATCTGTGCCCATGTGTGAGGGATGAAGTTGTTGAAGAATATAGGATCACAGATGCCCTGCCTGCCATTAAAAATGACTCCCTGGGAGATGCCTCGCTTATCCCGATGAGGTCAAGTTGAATCAGGCCACCCTTTCAATGATATTTCCACAGTTCCTGTAGAATTTTTCACTGTTCCCTCTTGTAGCTGCTGTCATTTCTGTTGTGCTAAATATACTGGATCAATTGACAGACTTGCATTCTCCTGCAGCTGTAATGTTGCAGCTCCCTTGAAACTGCCAATACTGTTGAAACTTTCTGCATATTTCAATGTTATGGCATGAACTGAGGTGATGGGGTAGTTTCTGAGGTTGACCCATGTGAGATCTGACAGATTCCTGGATTGTCACTAGTGTGAGGTCACCGCATGCCGGTAGACTTGTAATTGCTCAGCCTTTAGCCTCCACAATGTAGAACATCGGTGACACCCAGGAGGATTGATTGTACTTGCACCCCAGGACTATGGATTCTGCACATGGAGTTGGTGAAGTGTTGTACACAGCAGTAGGTTTCCCATTGCCTTCCATGTCCTTGGATACATGTCTTTGAAAATTTGCTGGTTTGGGATGGGGGAGGGGAATGTTGGCACTTGCCCCTGTGTCAATCTTGGCCAATAAAGGGGAGGTAGCAACTTTCTCAGGGCAGATAATTGGAATCTTGGCCAATAGTGCGGGTGATGTGACAGCATCTGTTCTCCGTGAGATTGATGGTGTAAAAGGTGTGAAATTGTTCTAAAATTGCAAAATACGTTGAGCACAAGTGCTGCACAAACTCTAGGCCGGGGTTTTGCGGCCCAGTCATGGTGGGACCTGCCGTGGGAGAATGGGACAGACATAAATCCATTGGCTTTCGGCCGGACCGGACAATCCTGGCAGTGGGTGGGGCCAGAAAATCCCACCCCTATTGGACATTTTCAGTTTATTTGATGTGACCAGAGAGATCATTAAGGACAACAATCCCTGCCTCTGTAACCTGCCCCAGTCACTACAACCCTCCCGACCTCTGCAAACTCCTCCAGATTCTACACTCTCCCAATCTCTCTTAACTTTTCCAGCCTGTACAACCCTCCCTATTTCTGTAACTTCCTCCTGCCCCTAAAAGCTTCCCTATCACTGTAGCCTGCTCCAGTCCCGACGACGTTCCCTACCTCTGTAACCTGCCCCAGTCACTACAACCTTCCTTCTCTCTGTAACCTCCTCCAGCCCCTCCAACCCTCTGAGGTCTCTGTGCTCATCCAATTCCAGCCTCTTGACCATCCCCCGGTCCCATCACTGCAATATCGGCGGCCGTGCCTTCAGCTGCCTGGGGCCCGAGCTCTGTAATACCCTCCCTCAACCACTGTCCGTCCCTCTCTCTCGCTCTCTCTCTCTCTCTCTCTCTCTCTCTCTATCTCTATCTCTCTCTCTCTCACTATCCATTTCATCCCTCTTTGAAGATTCTCCATAACACCGACCTCTTCTGGCCAGCTGTCGCTAATATCTCCACATGTGTCTGGGTGACATACTTTGTTTTATGACGCTCCTGTGTAGCACTTTGGGGTGATTTGTCATGTTAAAGTTGTTGTGTAAATATAAGTTGTTGCCCTTTGACCCGCGACCCCAGCTCGAGTATTATTTTTGAGGGAATGTACAACCTCCTTAGATTTCTGACCAAAATGTCATTTGATTATTTTTATTGAGCGAATGCCAAGCCCCGATACCGAGCGAGAGCCTCCTCATTTGCTGAGTTTAAGGTGATGAGTCAGCCCCTTAGTCCGTAGAGGGGATTCTCCTCGGTAATGTGCAGCCTTGTTTGTGTCTCTCCACAAGCGCATGAGGGGTTTGTACAGAGGCTGCAGCGCTGGAGGGGGTCTGCACAGGGGTCCTGGCCTGTCCTGAGCCGGTTTTAGCAAGGACCACTCTGGCCATGGCAGCTGAAAGCCAGCCATTGGACAGACGGGGCCTGTCACAAGGAGCCTGTTAGTCACTCCCCCCCCCGTGTCTCCTGTGCTCGGATCCAGACCATGTTGGCTGGTGGATCTGGCTCAGGAAGGGTCCTCCCCATGGGACCCCCAGATGGAAGGTGGGTCGAGCAGGTCATTCACTTGCATGTTTATTCTGCAGCTTTAATATTTTAAGAAGGTAAGAATGTAGGATCATAAGAAATAGGGACAGGAGCAGGCCATTCGGCCCCTCCAGCCTGCTCTCACTGATCTGGTTGTGGCCTTAACTCCATTTTCCTGCCTGTCCCCCAAACCCTTGACTCCCTTGTCGATCAAAAACCTGCCTCACTCAGCCTTGAGCCTATTCAATGGCCCAACCTCCACTGCTCTCTGGGGAAGAGAATTCCACAGGCTAGCGCCCCTCTGAAAGAGGAAATTCCTCCTCATCTCAGTCTTAAATGGGGGAGCCCTCATTCCGAAACTGTGCTCCCTGGTTCTAGATTCCCCCACGAGGGGGAAACATCCTCCCAGCATCCACCCTGTCAAGCCCCCTCGGAATCGGATATGTTTCAATAAGGTCACCCCTCATTCTTCTAAACTCCAATGGATACAGGCCCAACCTGCTCAACATTTCCTCACAGGACAAACCCTTTAATCCCAGGAATCAGCCCAGTGAAGCTTCTCTGAACTGCCTGTACACAATGTTCGTGTTACAATCTCACTAACGCCCTGTGCAGCTGTTGCAAGACTTCCCTCCTCTTAAACTCCATCTCTTCGCAATAAAGGCCAACATTCCACTTGCCTTCCTCATTCCGTGCTGTTCCTGAATGCTGACTTTCTGTGATTCATGTACAAGGACACCCAGATCCCTCTGTACTGCATTCTGCAGCCTGTCTCCAGTTAAATAATATTCTGTTTTTCTATTCTTCCTGCCAAAATAATTTGTTGCCATTCTCCTCAGTATTGACCATCCCCCCAATTCAGCCACATCTGCAAATATCGGGTTCAGTGGATCCATAAAACATCCAGAGTTAAATATTGAGATTTCTCTCCCCAGCTGAACCCTCACAAGAGTGGAAAGGTGACACTCCACGAGAGTTGACATCTCAGGAAGGTTCGTGTGTACAGATTCCATGTCATTACAGTTATCCATTGTGTCTGGAAAACCAACCACGAGGTGGAGTCTGGTTTAATAATGAGGAATGGAGAACAACGTCTATAGCCTTTCACTCCAAGGATCACAGTCACGAGTTACCACGGTTCCACCATCGGACCCGGCTGTCTGGAGACCTGAAAGATGGCGACTGTTCCCTGATTATAAACAACATCACATGGGAAGATGCAGGACCTTATTTTTTCAGAATAGAATTTGACAACAGTAATAGTTACAGCTACTATCCTGCAACCCAGCTTCACATTTCTGGTAAGTGCTGTGTTATAATTACTCAACAATTCACATTCAACACTCAATGGGAAATAACGCAAACTGTGACGTTTACATATTAACACAAAACACAGCTTATTATAACACACTGTCTGATTCTCAATATCCTGGTGATAGCTTCCAGTTCACTCCTAAAGCAACCTCTAATAATCACTTTAATATCAATGATTAAATATATTGACTGTGTCCATCAATGTTATCAGGTTATCCACTCGCGTCGATCTCTCTAATCCTGTCTCGAAGTCTGACATATCGACAAAAGAAAGATTCACATTTCTATGGAGCCTTTCACCACCTCAATATGTACCAAGTCACTTCACAGCCAATGAGCTGATTCCTGAATTGTAGTTACTGTTGTAATGTGAGAAACACAGCAGCCAATTTGCGCACAGCAATCTCCTTCCAATTGCAAAGTACTAAATGGCCCAGATCGCTGAGTGAATGATGAGGTAGTGCACTCCAAACTCTGGTCTGCTCCTCCACCCTCACCCACTATTATCAGTTCAAGTGTCTCGGAGTGAACGTGTATTAAGCTGCGAGACAGAAACACCAAAGTCTCAAAGCAGGAAATTCTCTCCTGATCGTTGTAACCTCTCAGTTCTGATATCATCCTTGTAAAAGTGCTTTCTCTTGTGGGACTGTGGTTTCTATTTGAACTGATGCTTCACGTTATATTTCTCTAAAAGGATCCATTCTCTGTCTGTTAGAATTCACAGATAAACCCACGATATTCCCTGCTGAAATTATTGCAGGAAAGCGTGTGGATGTAAGCTGCCCCTTCAACACAACGTGCAATGGAACAGCAGCACCTGTCTTAACCTGGGACACTCCCACTGACGTACCTGGATCAGTCTCAAACACTGTAACTCAGCATGATGTCACTCTGTCCTATACTTCTGTTCTGACCCTGATCCCATCACTCAAACACCACGGACACACTCTCAGCTGCAGAGTGAGATATCCATCTGTTTCATCGGAGCAGACCCTCGTACTAACTGTGCAAGGTAAGTTGAGATATCCTTCATTCTACATCAGCACTCCCTCAGCGCTGACCCTCTGACAGTGCAGCCCGTTCTCAGTGTCCACATTCTCAGACCTCTCAATTAGCTTCACAGTCCATAGAAGTTAATTGATCTTTATTTGATTGTTGCTGAATGAAGAGACAAGCTGTTTAAACTTTAAATCTCACACACATTATTTTCCATGGCAACACATCCACCTATCAGAGACCACTTGCCAACCAATCAGCACTCTCTTCCCTTTAAATATAAATTGTTGTTCACTCTCTGTTGGTAAACATGCGATCTGTCTTGTTGAGTCCTGCCCTGATATCTGGATATCACAATGAACAGAACAAGTTCCAACAATGAGCTGTGGTTGGTGATTCCTCACGTTACATCCAGGGACACTGGAGACTATCAGTGTTTGGCAGAGAATGAACATGGAGCAGTGGAGGGATTCATAACCATCACTGTGGAATGTGAGTGTACACAGATTTCATCATCTGTCTCAGATTGAAACATGACACAAACACACACAAATATACAGACCTAAATAGACACCTGCAGATACACAATCCCTCGTATATGAGCACACACAAAGACACAAACAAACACACTAGCACAATACTCCCCAGTGGGTTACCTGACCTCCCTCAGTGCTGCACTGGAGAGTTGACCTGGATTCTGAGATTTTTGTTCCCTTTCATGTTTATGGAAGAATATGGAAATTGCAAAGTCTATTACAGACACTCAGATGCATAGAGACACTCACAGATACTCTCTGTCTCTCCAACTCTCTATCCTCCTTTAAGAAGCTTCCTGAAACCTAACCCTTTGACCAGTCAATTGTCCCAACTCCTCCTTACATGAATCTGTGTGAAATTTTGTTTGAGTATCTGAGAGTAAGAGAGAGGTGGAGAGGTTTAGGAAGGGAATCCCTGTTGGTGAAAAGCTTACATCATGTTCTCACTTTTCCACTGCCCGTATTTCACCTGATGTCCAATGTCCTTGTTTATAATAGGGATTGCCTATGTAAACGTCACGCTGTAGTTACACTGTACCACCAGTGGTGCACAGTAGAACTTAACCCTTGCATCTCTCAGCTTTTCAAGCAAATCCACTTCCCAGTTTGCCTCACAAGCTGTGAGTTCATCGGAATTAAATTATTTCTAAAACGGTAGATTTGATGTCATTTTATTGAAAACTTCCTCAGTGCCTCCCTGAAGGGTTTACACTCTCTGGGAAGCAGGAATAGGCTGGATGTTGGGGAGTTCATCTTTTCCCAGAGAGCAGTGATCCTCGGGAATGTGCTGTCTGTGGGTGTGGTGGTTGCTGTTGCTCTGTTGCCTTCAAGAGGGATCTGGAGTGGTTACTGACTGGGGGAGAGATCATGGAAGTGGAGAATGATACAGCACAGGAGGAAGCCATTCAGCCCATTGTGCCTGTGCCAGGTCTTTCAATGTTCTATCCCATCAGATCCACTAACCACCACTCCACTTTGCCCCCATCTTCCTCCTTCAAGTGTTTATCCAATTCCCCTTTTGAAAGTTCCTATTGAATCTGCTTCCACCGCCCTTTCAGGCAGCACCTTCCAGATCACAACAACTCGCTCTGTCAAAACAAATTCTCCTCATCTCCCCCTCCAGTTCGTCAATCTGTGTCCCTCTGGTTACTGACCCTCCTGCCCCGTAAATACATCGATACTGTTCACCTCAACCACTCCCAGTGGGAGCGAGTTCCACATTCTCCCCTCTCTCTGGGTAAAGATTGGAACTGTTTATTAAGCGGGGGGTGTAAGTCCATGGGGGATTCCATCTCGATCCTGCCCGATTCGCACACACGTCCGAGATGGATTTCCATCCTTCACAAAACGTTTCCAGAATTTTCTACAGCACAATCCTGTACACAGCGATGGAGAGAAACATTGGACAGGGAGTCCAACAGCACAATGATCCATTCTCACCAATGTTCCACGCTAAGGGGAAAGTTCCGATTGTCCACTCTTAGAGTGTTTACAGTGAAAACATTCATTCCACATTGAATCCCAGTGGATGGGTCAATATTACAGCAAATGTTGCAGTGATATGAAGCTTGATTGCTCAGCCAGAGTGAGAGATTGAAAGCGGAGAGTCAGTGATGATTTCTTTCTGTGTGTTCTCTAGACAGTGGAGGAGAGATTCTGCACGTGATCCTGATCCTGGGAATACGAGTTGTGATATTCCTTGTGGCTGTGGCTATCACTATCGCTGGAGTCTGTGTCTGGGAGGAACAAACAGTGAAAGGAAGTCGACAGACTGTTTGAAGAATTGTACAGCAACAATCTCATCATGGAACAGAAGAACGGCATTTGGCCCATCGACTCCATGCCGTCTCTCTGTAGAGCAATCCAGTCAGTTCCATTCCCCCACTCTATCCCTGTATCTCTTCAAGTTTATTTCCCCTCAAGTGTCCATCCAATTTCCTTTTGAAATCGTTCATCGTCTCCGCTTCCACCATCCTCGTAGGCAGCGAGTTCCAGCTCATTACCACTTGCTGTGTAAAAAAGTTCCTCCTCACATCCCCCCTCTGCCCAAAACCTTCAATCTGTGTCCCCCAGTCCTTGTACCATCAGCTAATGGCAACAGCTTCTCTTTGTCTACCGTTATCTAAACCCATCATCATCTTGTACACCTCGATCAGATCCCCCCTCAATCTCCTTTGCTCCAAGGAGAACAACCCCAGCTTCTCCAACCCAACCTTGTAGCTAAAATCCCTCATCCCTGGACCCATTCTGCTCAATCTCCTCCCCACCCTCTCAAGGACCCTCACTTCCTTCCCAAAGTGAGGAGACCAGAACTGGACACAATACTCTAGTTGTGACCTAACCAGAGCTTTATAAATGTTCAGCATAACCTCCCTGTGTTTGTTCTCAATCCCTCGATTTATGAAAATCTTATTCTTTCCATCAGCACAAACAGCAATTTCCAAGCGGACTCCCATCAGCAGACAGAGTGCAATGAAACATCGGCATGCCTGCTTCTTAATGTACGGAGAGAAACCTGGAACGAGAGATTCTCCTTCTTCTCCTCAGCAAGCTGAAACTTTTCCTTATACCTGGTGCTCCCCAGTCCTGCTGTGTGGACACATCATAACCACGGCATTGTCTGGCTGTGTGCAGCCAACATGGTCGAATAGGAATGAACAGAAATGCGACATTGCTAAACTCTGTTCTCTGATTGGAATGTGCTTTCTGAATACTGCACCTTTTTAATGCTGCGATAGATTGTAGGAGGCATTTGGGTTATGAATAAAATTACATTGATTAACTCAAGTGATTAAAATGCTCAGCCTGTTCTGTAGATATTTATAGATTAAAATTCTTATTTTGCAGCCAAATTCTTGGCTCAAAGACATTACTTCATGTTGTCACATTTTCTCCATCATATGAATTCCATTGCCCATCTTTATAATAGAAATTTCCAATGTAAACATGTCACATTGTAGTTGCACACTCCTGCCAGTGGTGGTGCCATTCCAAAGCTGTCTTGCTGCACTGACACAGTGAGAATTATTCTTGACTTGTACATGATGTTGTTGTTACACAGACATCAGGCGGAATCTTGGGCAGTGCCTAGAATGCACTTAGGACATTGCGGACCACAATCAGAACTGACAGTGCAGCGTTTCCTCAGTGCTGACCCTCCGTCAGTGCAGCGCTCCCTCATTACTGTCCCTCTGACAGTGCTGCACAACCTCATTATTGACCCTTTTCAAGTGCAGCACCCCGTCAGCACTAACCTTCTGACAGTGCAGCATTCCCTCATGGCTGACAATCTGACAGTGCAGCACTCCCTCAGTACTCACCCACCCACAGTACAGCACTCCCTCAGTACTGATTCTCTGACACTGTATCCCTCCCTCACTACTGACCTTCCGACAGTTCAGCACTCCCGTGGTACAGACTCTCTGACAGTGCAGCACTCCCTCAGTACTCAACCTCCCACAGTGCAGCACTCTATCAGTACTCCCACTGTGCTGCGCAAGTTGTTTCAATCAAGATTGGTGCCCAAAGAGGGAGGTTTCATTGCTACATCATTGAAATCAGTGAAAATTATTTTTAGGCTTACGGGAACAAGACTTAGTTCCTCAAATCCTTTCTTTTGCAATAACACACAGTACAAGAATCTCTGTTTAAATAAATTCCAGTTAAACTTTGCCATGAAAGGATATCTGCTCTTACTCCGCTCTACCTCAGTATTAACCATCCCACAGTCCGGCACCCCCTCAATACTGAGCCTCCGACTGTGTGGAACTCACTCAGTACAGACACACTGACTGTTCAGCACTCCCACATTACTGACCATCTGATAGTGCAGCACTCCCTCATTACTGACCCTCTGACAGTGCAGCACTCCCACATTACTGACCCTCTGACAGTGCAGCACTCCCTCACTACAGTCCCTCCTACATTGCAGCACTCCCTCATTACTGAACCTCTGACAATGCAGCACTCCCACATTGCTCACCCTCTGATATTGCAGCACCCCCACATTACTGACCCTCTGCTAGTGCAGCACTCCCTCAGTACTGACCCTCCCACAGTGCAGCACTCCCACAGTACTGTCCCACTGACAGTGCAGCACTCTCTCCGTAATGATAACAGGGATCGTTGAAATGAATCATAAGGCCAGAGACCTGTATTGGGAACTCTTATCGCCTGAGTTTCAGCCTCCGAGGTGAGGGGGAGGAGTCTAATCCCATGGAGCCAATGGAGAAGCTTCATGACTATTGATGCCCATATATGAGCTGACAGATCATCAGATGGTAAACGTTTTGCTGAGAGCACAAAACATCCTCGATCTTCTCACTGGTTACCCACTTCCTCATTTTGTCTCACAGTGACACATCCACCCTTTCTAATTAAACACACAGAGGGAGCAGCACAGGAAGAGGTCATTCAGCTCAAGCAGAGCGGGTGGGCAGTTCCTCTCCAGACGAGCAGTCGGACGGGTCCTGGGTAAGTAACGGAACGATTGGAATTCACTTCCATGACCAACACCGTCCTTTGTTGATGTTGTGACTTTATAAAGACAGATTCCAATGATTCATGCATTTGAAAGATTTCTACTGATTATTGAGATCAGGGTGTGAGGCTCAAGTCTGTTGTACAGAACATCTTTCTAGCTCAAGGGATGAGGGAATTGCAGAGACATGAGCTTTGGGACGTCTTGAGGTGGTGAAAGGTGCAATAGAAATGCAAATCCTTCAATGTTTTTCTTTCTTAAAGCCTTGTAACTCTCTGCAGAGTACCTATCATCCCACAGAGAATTAAATTAGTCTGTCAAGACATTGTCCAAAAGCAGTTCTGATCTCTTGAGAGCTGTCGGACAAGAGGTGAGGTCTCATTAACTCCTTTCTCTTTCAGAGTTTGAGAGTCAGAAGCTAATGAAATATCTGGGAGTGGACAATGATCGGGAAATCTTACTTCCTCCTGTCACTTCTCCAAGGTAATATCATCGTCAGCTTGGACAGATTTATGGTTAATAGTCTTTGTAAAAGATCATTCTTATTGAGCTGTGATTGGGAAACGATTCAGCAGTGAGCCAGTGTACAAACACACACCAAGTCCCATTCACCCATCACCCCTGTGCTCACTGATATACACTGACTCCCTGTCTGACAGCAGAATTGGAGGAGAGCAGAGATCTCAGAGGGTTTTAGGGTTGGAGGAGGTTACAGGGATCGGGAGTGTAGAGGGGGGATGGTGGGGTAAGAAATCGATGATGAGAATTTGAAATTTGAGTCATTGCTGTACTGGGAGTTAGTGTAGGTCAGTGAGTGACAGGGAAGCGATCGGCTGAATAGAGAATCAGGGATAAAAACTGGGGGTTGAGGTCTATCCCGATGCTAGGACTCGGATAACAATGCCCTGAAATTTTGTGTCTTTTGCTGATCTAAGTCAGGACTTCCCATGAAGACAACACAGCAGCTCCTAGAATAGACAGGCTGTTCAGTGTCACACTTCCTGTCCATTCTCGCCATGCTAGATACTTCAAAAAGGGAGCAAGATAACTGAAAGAGAGAAGGAAGGTAAAGCTGTCTGTGTGTAAAACTGTCAAATATTCTGAGTTATCATGATTGTCTCTGACCTGCTGCAGAGTTTAAATTTCACAGAATATTAGCACTTTGCAGCTCAGAGAGAGACCATTGACTCACTGCCTGAAAGGGCGGTGGAAGCAGATTCAACAGGAACTTTCAGAAGGGGAACTGGATAAATACTTGAAGGGGACATTTTGCAGGGCTGTGGGGGAGAGAGCAGAGGTGAGAGTGGGACTAATTGGACAGATCTTTCAAAGGCCCAGCGCAGGCTCGATGGGCCAAATGGCTTCCTTCTGTTCCAGATCATTCTACAATCTGACAAATTAAGCCCCACATCAATAACTCTTCAGGATCCCGCTGCAGGGATGGATCTTTGACAAGGACAGGGAACAAGAGGTTTCTGGTATCATTTTCATAATTCTTGACAATTACATAAATGTATAGATCTGTTGAATATTTAAGTCTCTAAAGCATAGAGGTAATCTGCTGTTACGCCCAGGTCTTGTGGTGGGAACTTTGTCTGGAGGTGTCTTTAATTGCTCACATTGATCTGTGGGATTGTCATTCTTCGATGTTGCCCCTTGTTTCAATTGGCATTTTACCCTTGATGCAACTGGGGAGGCTTTAAACTAACATGGCAGGGGATGGGATCCCAAGAAGAGGTTGACCAAAGGGAGATGCACAGCCAAAATTAGAAGAGAGAGCAAATGAACCTGGAAGGCAGAGAAATTATTGGCAGAAGATAGAATGGCAAAGTTGGATTGCAATTATTTTAATGCAAGGAGTCTGACAGACTTGCATTCTCCTGCTGGTGTGATGTTCCAGCTCCCTTGAAATTGCCAATATTGTTGAAACTTGCTGCATATTTCAATGTTATGTCATGAACTGAGGTGATGGAGTAGTTTCTGAGACTGGGACAGACATAAATCCTTTGGCTTTCGGCTGGTCCGGACAATCCTGGCAGTGGGTGGGGCCAGAAAATCCCACCCCTTGGGACATTTTCAGTTTATTTGATGTGCCCAGAGAGATCAATAAAGACCTCAATCCATAATTTATTGGCAAGCCACGTCAGGATATGTGTGAGAGGTAGAATATCGATCACCGCTCCTCGTCTCACCGTGCACATCATCGCCATTTCCTGGTTTGTCAGTCACCACATGTATATGTTCCTGATGGGATAGTGGATGGTCATTCTTATTGCTTGAAGGTTCCCCGTTGTGTCGGGTTAGTTTGGATCAGCACACGGCTCTCTGTAGCGGCATCAGCCTTTGCTCTAGTGCCCTGCCGCTGTCAATGGCCCTTTCTGCCACAAGCCTTGCAGGATTGGTGGAAAGCTGGGCATTTCCTTGGTGCTTGCAGAAGGCCACACCTTCCACACGTCTCACTAGGTCTGGATGTTCTAGTGAGTGTGTCAACAATTGATGTTGTACTGAGGACCTGTAAGCTTCGTTGACCTGCGAGGATCACTTCGTATTTATGTCCATCCTTGAGTAGCTCTTCAATGCTGTAGGTTTTGGTCTTATCTAGCAGATCTTTCTGGAAGGCTTCCATGGGAGTGGATGCGATCACCAACTCAACAACTCTGTCTGCAGGCTCTGTGTTTGAAATCACAGTGCGTACCCTTTTCTCTACATCGGCTGATGAAGTGGTCTATGGATTGTGTAAGCTGATGAAATGACATAAACTCTAGTTGATGAATATGAAGTTTAACCTGATTCTGAACCTGTCTTCCAATGTCGTCCATATCTATTGGGGATCCTTTCGCTCTTCTGCTGTTAATCCTGACGTGTTCAGCCTGTGTAGACCTTCATTCCCAATCGCGAGGTGAATTTTTATGGGTGGCTCGTCTGGTTCAGTCACAGCTGAATCAGGAAACCAGAGCTCTGTACGCTGTTTAAACATTCTGAATTCAGATAGTCGGTCAGCTACATCCCAGTTCGGGAATTTCGTGGACATTCTGACAATATTCCTTTGACCTTCCTTCTCCTACAGGATCTGGGATGAGTGTCGCTTTAGCCCCTTTCGTGCGCTTTTCCGAAGCTCCGCCCACGGAGACGGGTTGTGGCAGGAACACACCACAGAGTAAAGGAGTCTTTGTTTTTTATTCAATTTGCTGTTCAGCAATCTCGAAGCCGCCCGTTATAATCACTAACTTCTCTGGGCTGATTTTTATAACGGTTTTTGTGTGTTTGACTCTCCCTCGCTCACTATCGATCCAGCCCACACCCTGGTCACTTGCCTTCCCTGACTGAGCTAACCCGCTGCTGGTCCTGGCGATACACACTGTCCCACTCACTGACCTACAGGCCGTGTGCTGTAATCTCACCACGAGGGATCCGTCTGCTCCCCAGCTCTTTACTTGTGCTCTGTCCCATCACTGTGTCTTCAAAGGTTTCCTGAGCAGTCAGTACACTGCGATTTCAACCCTCTCTGATGCTGTGTCTCTGTTCTGGTCTGACCGAAGCGTCGAGGGTCGTCTCATGTCATGTAGCTCGATCTAAGGCTGTTCACCACATCATACCTGTACTGAATCTTGCTGCCAGAATGTTTGGCCACCGCTGATCACCATGTTGTGTTTTTATAATGATATAAAGGCACCAGCCACTGATACGGAATTGGGTAAATGCATTGTGGGTTCATTTATTTAGAACAGGGACATGAGAACAAGGATAGAAAGCTGGGAGACACCTGCGGCCAAACTGTGTGAGCTGTGTTCTGCTCACAGGCCAAAGTGAAACTTGGACTGGATGGTGTTATCATCCCAGCTGATGTTACTACTGGGCAAGTCAGATCCCAGGGTGGAGCTCAGCTTGATAGGTCCTAACTTTTATTTTTTATTTAGGAATGTGGAGTGCGGCTACTGAACAGAGTCACAGGAATCATCTGATGACCTTCTAACAAAAGAATAAAACATTTATTAAACTAGGAAAGACTGATTATATTACATTACTCCTTCACCCAGACCTATACATTTACAGATTCATAAGTAGAATACAAGTTACAATAACTATCTTATACTCTCATGTTCACACTAAGTACACAGTTCATGCAAACCAATAGACGACCTGTGGTCAGGGACACCACATTCTGTAACCAAGTGATAGACCCCAATTGGAACAAATGCTATGGGTTTCAGCTCAACTGACTCCAGACACTTGTTACACCATGAGGCAACTGGTCTTACAAAACTGTATCTTTCACATGAGAGTTTCCAATCTCTACTCGTCAAGTGCTCTCTTTGGAATCTTCTCTAACATGACACTTTCACTCAGAGACCTTCCACAAGGGTCCACTTCCATGATTTCAAACTCTCCTTCCCATGTTCCTGCCCCCTGGATCGCCACATGCATTCAGCCTTCCTTCTACGCGTTGTCTTTCCAATGCTCAGTCATGCCAATGGAACACCATGGCTTCACATGGTCATAGTAAGAAGACATCAACATTTAGCTGTCTCCTATGATCTTCTGGCTTCTAATCAGCCTTTTTTGCTTTAGGTCTGTGTCCTTTTGCTTTTTCTCTTTTAGCTTGGATCCCTCCTCTTCTCCTCAATCTTATCTCGACTTAACAGGACCTTTTTCAGATTCCTGATCTTCTTTGTAGTAGAAGGTCTTCTTGGCTCTTTCTCCTGTTCCACTCGATGGTTTTGGCTTCTTCTTTACTTTGGGACTGACTATCTGTCCCGCTCCTTTGCTGCTTCTCCTGGCAACTCCTTTCAACCAAACTGAAAGCACATTTCTGTTTTTCTCTGTCTCTATGGGTCCGTCCCTATGGATCACTGTTGCTTAGCAACAGCACAGTTTCTTACACCTTGTGTTTGTTTTGACTTTCCTTCAAGAGACATCAAACCCCATTAGATTGCTAAATGAAAATGAAACCAAAACTGAAGTTTCCCCCTTTCTTAACACACAAATACAGAAATCAAACTAAACTTGAACTTAAACATATACCTTATCCCTAACACACACAAATACACATAGAACTTACTTAAGCTATCCCCAGTTCTAAAATCACATGACACACTTCCCCTCGAGTGATGTCATGCTGCTGTCCCTGAAAGGCATATTACAACAGTGTTATCACTTGGCAGGTGATGTGTGCCAGGCAGACCAAGTCCATGAGAGAAAGGTGGTCACACTATCGTAATGATTTTGCAATTTGTATTTATTATGAGATGCGTGCACTGAATTCAGAAGCAATAATTACACCAAGACCTTTAGAGATTTGAAAATTAAATTAAAATTCTTGCTCTCAAAATAAAAGATTTCAAGCACATACATAACTCTACAATTACCACCATAATAATTCTTAAAATTCCAAATTTGTATTTATTATGAGATGTGTGCACTGAATTCAGAAGCAATAATTACACCAAGACCTTTAGAGATTTGAAAATTAAATTAAAATTCTTGCTCTCAAAATAAAAGCTTTCAAGCACATACATAACTCTACAATTACCACTATAATAATTCTTAAAATTCCAAATTAACCTGACTCCCAGTTACACTCCCTTTAAGGCAACAGACTAAAAATAGATGTTAGATTTAAAACAACTCAGCAAGTTAACACAATACAATAGCAATACCCTGCACAGAGGAATTCCAAGTGGCTTTTCCCCAACTTCAGTTCTGTTGGATAGCAGGCTTGTGCACAAATGTTTGAGGTTTCATTAAGACTATATCACACACTCGTGTTAGATCTTACATGGCATTCTGACACATAGCCTTTCATTCTCCCTGATAGATATATATTTCTCTCTTTGTAACATGAAAATTCTATTGTTCCAAATGTTTTTCAAACTGTCTCTTCCTCATAACAAATTCTTTTGTGGTGCCCATATTGCCAGGAGCCTTTGAGAAAAATAAGCACATTCCTTAGTCTTGCTTATCTGGCTAGTTGTAAACAAGCTAAGATTCCTTTGAAATCCAACAACCCCTTCATTGAAATAAAAATGCAAATTCTCTTCATACCTTCCATGCTAAGCAGCATCCATGTTTCCTCAATAGCATGTCAAGCACCTAGTTCCTTTTGATCATTTTAAACTTCCAATCTAATTAACTCCAAATGTATTTAAATCACATGCAGACCCATCATGCGTACCCCCATAAACCTACTTCACAATATACTATAAAATATTATGAAAATTATTATACTTACATCACAATAGGAACCACTGCCTTAGACACTGAGGATCTAGGACAGCTAGGCCAATTACTGATTCATGATGGTGATAATGGGGGAATTCTGAAGGCTCCAAATCCATTGTCCTACATTGTAAATCAGCAGTGAACTCACTTCAATCAGTGCGTCTTGTAGACACTGTGTTGGGTGGCAGACTGACTTCACTAAATAGGTTCCTGAGGGCCATGAGCCAATGTAGAATGAACTTGTCCACTCCTGTGTCCAGAATTCTCTTCGATCTGTGGTAAAACCTTGGGGCATTCATTGTGTGACCTGTGGATTATCCAGACTGCAGCCACTGTGCCCCAGTGATGGAGGGGGTGGATATTGAGTATAGTGGATTGAGAAAACATTCAGAGTTAAATATTGATATTTCTCTCCGTAGTTGGACTATCACAAGTGTGGAAAGTCAACACTCCACGAGAGGTGACAGCGCAGGAAGGTTCGTGTGTACAGATTCCATGTAATTACAGTTATCCATCATATTTAGTAGCGAGATCAGCAGTCGGAATCTGGTATATGAGAAGGAATTTGGAAACATGGAATGAACGGTCTATAGCCTTTCACTCCAAGAATCACAATCACAAGTTAACACGGTTCCACCATCGGACCCGGCTGTCTGGAGACCTGAAAGATGGTGACTGTTCCCTGATTATAAACAATGTCAGACGGGAAGATGCAGGATATTATTTATTCAGAACAGAATTTGACAGCAGGAATAGATACAACGACCGTCCTGAAACCCAGCTTCACGTTTCTGGTAAGTGCTGTGTTATAATTACTCAACAATTCACATCCAACACTCAATGGGAAATAATAGTGTTTGATTTGCTTGTTTTTTGGCCGTGTTAACCAGCGTCACTATTTTTAATGATTTGTCTATTTCTGCTCCCAGATCCATGAGCTTATTGTGTGTGATTGAATCCACATCATAGCTGTAACGTAAACCGAGCTGAGGGGTGATGACACCTCCCCCCTGAGTGAAGTGTCTCCTCCCCACTACACCTTCCACCCCTCACACTGTCCGTGTAAACCCCCGTCCCATCTCCAGCCTCTCTATCCCCTCCAAAGTCCTTGAACGTGTTTCCATCTCCCAAATCCTTTCCCATCTTTCCCGGAACTCCATGTTTGAATCCCTCCAATCAGGTTCCCACCCCAGCCACTGTGCTGAAACAGCTCTTATCAAGGTCACAAATGGCATCCTGTGTGACTGTGACAAAGGTCAACTTTCCCTCCTCGTCCTTCTCGATCTGTCTGCAGCCTTTGACACGCTCGACCACACCATCCTCCTCCAACACCTCTCCACTGTCGTCCAGCTGGGTGGGACTGCTCTCCCCTGGCTCCATTCTTATCCATCTCATCGTAGCCAGAGAATCACTTGCAATGGCTTTGCAGCATCATTTGAACAGTGTTAGTTTTCACCTGTCCACTGAGGATCCCCAGCTCTACCTCACCACCACCTCTCTCGACTCCTCCACTGCTGCTAAATTATCAGGCTGCTTATCCAACATCCAGTACTGGATGGGCAGAAATTCCCTCCAATGAAATATTGGAAAGACTGAAGCCATTGTCTTCATTCCCCGCTCCAAACTCTGTTCCCTCGCTACCAACTCCATTCCTCTCCCTGGCAGCTCTCTGAGATTGAAGCCAATCTGTTCACAGCTTTGTTGTCCCATTTGATCCTGAGATGAGCTTCCGGCCTCATATCTGCGCCCTCACTAACACCGTCTATTTCCACCTCCGTAACATCGCACGACTTCAACCTGTCTCAGCTCATCTGCTGCTGAAACCCTCATCCACGCCTTCATTACCTCCAGACTCGACTGTTCCAACACACGCTCTACACTCCATAAACTTGAGGCTATCCAAAACTGCTGACCACGTCCTTACTCAAACCAAGTCCCGTTCCCTTATCACCCGCTCTGCTCGATGACCGAGACTGGCTCCTGGTCAAGCAAAGTCTCAATGTCACAATTATTGAATATTTTTCCTCCCCATTACAGTAATCCTCACCTCTTGCTTCAGCCATGGCAACCCTCCCTATCTCAGGAGCCTCCTCCAGCCCCTACAACCCTCCCTATCTCTGTAACCTCCTCCAGCCCCTACAATCCTCTGAGATCTCTGCACTCCTCTGATTCCGGTCTCTTGAGCTACCCCCGATTCCCATCGTTGTGCCATTGGAAGCCATGCCTTCTGCTGCCTGGGGCCCCGAGCTCTGGAATTTTATCTCTAAACCTCTCCCCACCTCTCCCTCTCTCTCAATCTCTCTCTCTCTCACTCTCTCTTTCTCACTCTCTCCCTCTCTCTCTCTCGCTATCCCTTTTATCCCTATTTTAATATTCTTCATAACACAACAACATAAGAACATTAGAAATAGGAACAGGAGCAGGCCATTCGGCCCCTCGAGCCTGCTCTCGCTGATCTGGTTGTGGCCTTAACTCCATTTTCCTGCCTGTCCCACAAACCCTTGACTCCCTTGTCGATCAAAAACCTGCCTCACTCAGCCTTGAGTCTAATCAATGGCCCAGCCTCCACTGCTCTCTGGGGAAGAGAATTCCACAGGCTAGCGCCCCTCTGAGAGAGGAAATTCCTCCTCATCTCAGTCTTAAATGGGAGAGCCCTCATTCCGAAACTGTGCTCCCTGGTTCTAGATTCCCCCACGAGGGGGAAACATCCTCCCAGCATCCACCCTGTCAAGCCCCCTCGGAATCGGATATGTTTCAATAAGGTCACCCCTCATTCTTCTAAACTCCAATGGATACAGGCCCAACCTGCTCAACATTTCCTCACAGGACAAACCCTTTAATCCCAGGAATCAGCCCAGTGAAGCTTCTCTGAACTGCCTGTACACAATGATCCTGTTACAATCTCACTAACGCCCTGTGCAGCTGTTGCAAGACTTCCCTCCTTTTATACTCCATCCCTTTGCAATAAAGGCCAACATTCCACTTGCCTTCCTCATTCCGTGCTGTTCCTGAATGCTGACTTTCTGTGATTCATGTACAAGGACACCCAGATCCCTCTGTACTGCATTCTGCAGCCTGTCTCCAGTTAAATAATATCCTGTTTTTCTATTCTTCCTGCCAAAATAATTTGTTGCCATTCTCCTCAGTATTAACCATCCTCCAAATTCAGCCTCATCTGTAAATATCGGGTTCAGTGGATCCACAAACCATTCAGAGATAAATATTGAGATTTCTCTCCCCAGTTGGACTGTCACAAGAGTGGAAAGGTGACACTCCACGAGAGGTGACAGCGCAGGAAGGTTCGTGTGTACAGATTCCATGTCATTACAGTTATCCATCGTGTCTGGAAAACCAACCGCGAGGTGGAGTCTGGTTTAATAATGAGAAACAGATTCCCTGGGCTCCCATTGCCTTTCACTCCAAGGATCACAGTCACCAGTTACCACGGTTCCGCCATCGGACCCGGCTGTCTGGAGACCTGAAAGATGGCGACTGTTCCCTGATTATAAACAACATCTGACGGGAAATGCAGGACCTTATTTTTTCAGAATAGAATTTGACAATGGTCCGAGCCATAACTATTACCCTGTAACCCAGCTTCACGTTTCTGGTAAGTGCTGTGTTATAATTACTCAACAATTCACATTCAACACTCAATGGGAAATAACACAATCTGTGATGTTTACATATTAACACAAAACACAGCTTATTATAACACACTGTCTGATTTTCAATAACCTGGTGATAGCTTCCAGTTCATTCCTAAAGCAACCTCTAATACTCACTTTAATATCAATGATTAAATGTATTGACTGTGTCCATCAATGTTTTCGGGATATCCACTCCCACTGATCTCCCTAACCCTGTTTGACAGTCTTACATATCGACAAAAGAATGATTCACATTTCTTTAGCACCTTTCACCACCTCTGTCGGTCGCAAATGGATTCACAACCAATGAAATAATTCCTGAAATGTAGCCCTTGTTGTAATATGGGAAACACAGCAGCCAATTTGTGCACAGGAAGCTCCCAGAAACAGCAATGTGATCAATAACCTTATCACCTGCTTTAAATGCCGGTTCAGTGATTGGTTCAAATGGATTCTCTCCTGCTGGCGACAGGATAGAATTTAAATCTGGCAGATTTCGGAGAAAGTAACAAGCCAGTGTGTCAGGAACTGTGAGCTGCTCCCCCACCCTCACCTGGGATTGTCAATTCAATTGTCTCAAAGTGGAAGTGAATTCATCTGAGTGACAGAAACTCCACTAAGTCTGAAAATAGGAAATTCTCTCCTGATCATTGTAATCTCTCAGTTCTGATATCATCCTTGTAAAAGTGCTTTCTCTTGTGGGACTGTGGTTTCTATTTGAACTGATGCTTCACGTTATATTTCTCTAAAAGGATCCATTCTCTGTCTGTTAGATTTCACAGATAAACCCACGATATTCCCTGCTGAAATTATTGCAGGAAAGCGTGTGGATGTAAGCTGCACCTTCAACACAACGTGCAATGGAACAGCAGCACCTGTCTTAACCTGGGACACTCCCACTGACGTACCTGGATCAGTCTCAAACACTGTAACTCAGCATGATGTCACTCTGACCTATACTTCTGTTCTGACCCTGATCCCATCACTCAAACACCACGGACAGACTCTCAGCTGCAGAGTGAGATATCCATCTGTTTCATCGGAGCGGACCCTCGTACTAACTGTGCAAGGTAAGTATGGACACCCTTCATTCTATACTAGCTGTAATAGGATACATTGTGCAGAGCAAAATCCCACAAACTTCACTGGGTTGAAGACAAAACTGGTCCTTTTTTAATGAGTGATATTGACCAGGGAGAGCTCTTCCTTGTATTGACCCTTGGGATTGTTTATCCCAACCTGATAGGGCAGAGGGAGCCCAGGTTGTGACTATCAGTGTGTGGCAGAGAATGAACATGGAGCAGTGGAGGGGTTCATAACCATCACTGTGGAATGTGAGTGTGGAGATACATTTGTTTGTTTGTTGTCTCCGTGGTCTCCGTGGAGCCATTGGGATCGTGTTGTTTTTAATCCAGTTTTCTTCAATCCTCGCTCAGTCCACGTTATCCACACACCCAATTTTTCCTCTCCCTTTCTGTTTTTGCTCTCAGTTTCTCCTTCAATGGTTGTCAGGACAAGGCTGTCAGGTCTTCGTTTCCAATCTCCGTACTTGATGAACTTTCTCTCTCTAACTGTCCTGAACAACCCTTTTAATTGCTGAACATCTCCTCTTGATCTAAGTCACTCATTGGTCTTTCTGTCCATCCAGCTGATTCTGAGCATCTGGCAGCATCTGTGGAGAGAAAGACAGGGTTAGCGTTTGGAGTCTGTATGACTCCTCTTCAGAGCTAAAGGGAAGTAGACATGTGGTGAAATATATCGTCTAAGGGGGGGGCGATGGGACAGGTGGAGCTGGATAGAAAACCAGCGATAGGTGGAGGCAATGGAGAGATTGTGGAAGATGTCATAAACAAAAGGTCAAAGGGTTGTTAACAGTGGTGGTATTGGATAAAGGAGGTGCTAATGGTGACATTAAGCAGAGTGTGATAATGGGCGGACCAGGTTAAGCACTCTGGAAAGAGACAGATGGCCCTCGTGGGGGTGTGGCAGGGGAGGGGACGGTGGAGGGAATAAAGATCGAAAACAGACTAAAACCTGCGGATAAAACAATCAATAAAAATGGAAATGAATTTCAAATAATAATAATAAAAATAAGTGGAAAACAGTTAACAAATAAAACAAATAAAATGAATACATAAAAAAAGGGTTCAAAAAGCAGTGAAGATCGAGGAGAGAGTTCATGACCAGAAATTGTTGAATTCAATATTCAGTCGGGAAGGCTGTAAAGTGCCAGGTCGGAAGATGAGGTGTTGTTCCTCCAGTTTGTGTTGGGCTTCACTGGAACAATGCAGCAGGCCAAGGACGGACATGTGGGCATGAGAGCAGGGTGGGGTGTTAAAATGGCAAACGACAGGGAGGTCTGGGTCATGCTTGTGGACAGACCGAAGGTGTTCATCAGAGCGATCACCCAGTCTGTGTTTGGTCTGTCCCATGTAGAGGAGACCACATTGGGAGCAGTGAATGCAGTAGATTAAATTGAAGGAAGTGTACATGAAGCGCTGCTTCACCTGGAAGGAGTGTTTGGGTCATTGGACAGTGAGGGGGGAGGAAGTAAAGGGGCAGGTGTTGCACTTTCTGTAAATGCATGGGAAGATGTCATCGGAGAGGGTTGAGGTGCTAGGGGTGATGGAGGAGGGGACCAGGGTGTCCTGGAGGGAATGATCCCTGTGGAATGCCAAAGGGGTGGGGGTGAAGGGAAGATGCTTTTGATGGTGGTCAGATTTTGTCCGAAGGAGGTGAGAAATGAGGGAGGGAATTCCAGAGGTTAGGATCCAGGCAGCTGTAGGCACGGCCGCCAATGGTGGAGCGATAGGAATCGGGAGAAGGTCAAGAGGCTGGAATTGGAGGTGCACAGAGATCTCGGAGGGTTGTAGAGGCTGGAGGAGTTTACAGAGATAAGGAAGGTTGTAGGGGCTGGAGGAGGTTACAGAGATAGGGAGGGTTGTAGGGGCTGGAGGAGGTTACTGAGATAGGGAGGTTGTAGGGGCTGGAGGAGGTTACAGAGATAGGGAGGGTTGTAGGGGCTGGAGGAGGTTACAGAGACAGGGACGGTTGTAGGGGCTGGATGAGGTTACAGAGATCGGAAGGGTTGAAGAGGCTGGAGGAGGTTACAGCGATAGGGAGAGTTATAGGGTCTGGAGGAGGTTACAGAGATAGGGAGGGTTGTAGGGGCTGGAGGACGTTACAGAGATAGGGAGGGTTGTAGGGGCTGGAGGATGTTACAGAGATAGGGAGGGTTGTAGGGGCTGGAGGAGGTATCAGAGATAGGGAGGGAGTAAGGAGGGATTTGAAACGATGTAAATTTTAAAATTGTGGCATTGCTGGACCGGGAGCCAGTGTAGCTCAGTGACCAACAGGGAGTGATGTGTGAACGGGATTTGGTGTGAGTTTGGACATGGGGACAGCAGAGTTTGGGATGAGCTGATGTTTCCGGAGAGTGGAAGATGGGAGGTCGGGCAGGAGAGTGTTGAGATAATTGAGTGCGGAGGTAACAAAGGCAGGAATGAGTGTTTCAGTGTGAAGATTCTATCTTACGCTCTAACTTTGCTATGACGTTGTCTCATTGTTGTCCTTCCCTCCTCAGATAAGCCGGAGATTTCCCAGCAGTCGGAGTGCACTTGGAGGTCAGAGGGGGTCACCTGCGTCTGTGTGGCCAACTCCAACCCACCCGGAGACCTCACCTGGCACCTGCCCAGTGCCAACATCAGTGGTAACCAAACACACGGAGGTTTTGTGTCGTGGCAGGTCAGAGATGGGCATCTGGTGACTGGTTCCCTCACCCTGATGAGACCCCAGGATGAGGGGGGAGTGATTGCATCCTGCTCGGTTCAAAACCCACACGGGGAAGACATGTTCAAGGAGTATCTGTGGGTCAAAGGTGAGAACTCGCTCAGGATCGATCTCCACTCAGCTGGATTGATCCCTAAACTCGAGAATTCCCTCCCTCAACCTCTCCACCTCTCTCTCTACCTCCTCTAAGATGCTCTTTACAACTGACCCCTTTGACCAAGCTTTGAATCACCTGACCTCATGTGACAATGGCAACACTTGGTCAAATTGGAGCCAGGCCGTTCAGGGGGTGATGTCAGGAAGCACTTCTTCACACAAAGGGGAGTGGAAATCTGGAACCCTCTCCCCCAGATAAGCTGCTTGATTGGGTGCAAGACAGAAAGCTTTGACAAAATGTCCTTTCTCAGCAATACTCAGGTTCTCCTCCCAAACGATGAAATATTATATATAAATATTACATAGATTACATCGAGAAAAATTATATATAAATGTTACATAGATTACGTTGATAAATATTATATATAAATGTTACATGGATTACATTGATAAATATTATATATAAATGTTACATCGATTGCATCGAGAAACATTTTATATAAATGTTACATAGATTACATTGATAAATATATATAAATGTTACATATATTACATTGATAAATATTATATATAAATGTTACATGGATTAAATCAAGAAATATTATATATAAATATTACAGAGATTAAATGGATAAAAATTATATATAAATGTTACATAGATTAAATTGATAAATATATATAAATGTTACATATATTACATTGATAAATATTATATATAAATGTTACATATATTACATTGATAAATATTATATATAAATGTTACATGGATTAAATCGAGAAACATTATATATAAATATTACAGAGATTAAATGGATAAAAATTATATAGAAATGTTACATAGATTATATTGATAAATATTATAAATTTATGCTATAGGGATCACATTGATAAATATTATATATAAATGTTACATGGATTAAATCGAAAAATAAGACTTGCGTTGATAAAATACTTAGGAATTCCCAAAACGCTCGATAACCAGTGAAGCAGTTTCAAAGTGAGCTCACTGTCATCATGTAGGAAACGCAACAGCTGATTTGTGCACAGCAAGATCCCACAAACAACAGCGTGAAATTGAGGTGATAATTGATTATTTTAGGGAGATTAGTTGATACATATATATAGAAATTACATATATAATATGGGTCACTAATTATCTTAAGGGAGGGAAACCTGTCCATTTTAACAGGTCTGGGTGTATATGTGACTCCAGTCTCAAACACCAACATGGTTAACTCTTACCTGCCCTCTGAACTGGTCTCCCAATTTGGGACAAACCAGTGGTTCAGGAGGAAGACCCCCCACCACCATCTCAAGGGGAAACTAGGGATGGACAATAAATGTCAGCATTGCCCGAGAATGAGTATTTAAACACTGAGTGAGTGTATCGCTTCTCGAGATACATCGGAGCATCATTGTAAACCTGTAGTGCAGTAATTAATGGCTGTTTTTACAGGTAGAGACTCCAGTAAATGGACAGTAGAATTGTTCACGGCTGGGATCATGTTGAGTGTTTCCCTGGCTGGAATCTTCATCTTCATCTGTGTGAGAAAGTAAGTTTGAAGACTTAACTTGATTTTAATATAAACATTTGTTTAGGACTAATTGGACAGTTTTTACAAAGGGCCAGCACAGGCACGATGGGCTGAGTGGCTTCCTCCTGAGCTGTGAGATTTTAAATTCTTTCAACGAATGTAACTGTCACTGGTGAGGCCGTTATTAAATTGCCCATCTCTAATTGCCCCTTGAGAAGATGGTGGTGAGCTGCCTTCTTGACCCGCTGCAGTCCATGTGGTGTAGGTACACCCACAGTGCTGTTAGAGAGGGAGTTCCAGGATTTTAACCCAGCGACAGTGAAGGAACGGTGATATATTTCCAAGTCAGGATGGTGAGTGACTTGGAGGGGAACTTCCAGGTGGTGGTGTTCCCATGTGTCTGCTGCCCTTGTCCTTCTAGATGGTAGAGGTCGTGGGTTTGGAAGGAGCTGTCAAAGGAGCCTTGCTGATTTGCTGCAGTGCATCTTGTAGATGGTACACACACTGCTGCCACTGTGTGTTCGTGGTGGAGGGAGTGAATGTTTAATGTGGTGGATGGGGTGTCGATCAATCGGGCTGCTTTGTGCAGAACTGATTTAAAGAGACAGTCCCAGTTGTTGGTGTAAGGTTACAGTGGGCTCTGTGTCTGTGCTGCACTGACTCTCTGCTATGTGATAACCACAGTGTGATATTGTGTTATTGCAGGAGAAAGACAGCGACGGAGGAGAGAGTTTCAGGGACCAGTGACATTGCATTGACCCCCAGTTCACTCTCTGTGAAGCACCAGGTACAGGAACTGTTTACACTCACTCCAAAGCTTCAATCTCAGTGTGTAGACAACATGTGTCCCAGATTCCCTGCCCAGTTACCCACTGATTTGTACCTGTGGAGTCAGCAATGGTTCAGTATCATGCTGTCTCTCTGTTAGGACACAGCAACTGGTAAAGGCTGTTGTTTAAAATCCCAGAGGGAAACTTTAAACAACTGTCATAACCTATATTTCCCAGTGGAACGTTTGAGATGCAGCTCTAAATTCAGGAATAAGACCACCAGTTCTCGAGATGGTTTTATATCAATCTACATGAGACATTTATTAATTTACACAAGTTAAACATATGCACATGGCTAAAAACTAGTATTATCATAACTTTTTAACAAATTCCCAAACTAATCTCCTCTAAGACAACACATAGACTTTAAGCAGATTCCAGCAAAGCATTTTCACCTCACAAATTCCAAATGAGGTTCCTTTCACTTTGGTTCCTTTGCAGACAGGTGTAGGCTTACAGCTGCTTTGATGTTACAAGCCTCTGCTCTGCACACACAAAACTGCTCAAGTTATACCCAGCTCTTCTCTTTGAATGTAAATTCTCATTGAATCATCAGGACCTTTGAACTCCACCCTTCATCGTATCAATTTTATTCGTAATATAAACATTGATTCGTTTAAGATTTCACTTTCAGACATTGAATGCTCTGTTTAAAAATGCAAATTACCCCTTTACCTCTTTGTTTACATCTCAAAACTACTTGACATCAAAGTACCCAGACTGGCTGGCTTTAATCCAATTAAAACACACACACACACCCACAGACTAAATCCCTGTTTAAAAAGACAATTTCCACTTACATTACATACATTAATAGATTAATAACACCCTATCTCTATCCCTTTCTCTCTTTCTCTTCCCTCTCATCCTCTCTCTGATTACAAGGTTCTTGTTAATGAGCCTCACGTCAGGCACCTGAGTGCAGAATCCAAGCCGGCACTCACCAGAGCCATTACCGAGGGAGTGCGAGACTGACAGAGGGTCAGTCCTGAGGGAGTGCTGCGCTGTCGGGGATCAGTACTGAGGGAGTAGTTGGTTTCTTTTATATGATATGAGAGAGACAGTAAAAGCAACTGAGACACGACTGACAGTAACGAGGCTGCACAATAATTTAACTCTATCAGCGCCAGTAAATGATGTGAGGATGTCTTCTGTTTCCATTTCTCTGTAGGGTAAACAGAACGTGCTGATTACTGAGCCCCGGAACACAACCAGAGACACAACTAGCGAGGGGGAGACCCCAGTTCCCCGGGGTCTCTCTGAAGGTGCAGTGGGAGGTGATGCTGGACATGGGAACCCTGACAATCCCGCCGAGCTTCTCTACGCCAATCCCCAAGTCTTCAGGGTGCCCAGTGGTGATGGGTCTGTCCACAGGGAAGAGGAGACGGAATACGCACAGATCAGATTCAAGCGAAACTGAGTGTGAAACGGGGAGAGGGGGTGAGGAGGTTTGTGGATGGGGGCAGGGATTGTGATTCCTTGAAACATGAGACAACCCACTGGGGGAGAGGGGGAGAGAGGGAGGAAGGGACTGAATGGGTCTGTGGTTGGTGTGGTTTGGAATGAAACGTTTCCCCAGAGACGACTTGATGCTGAGTCATTGGGGACAGAGATTCAGTGTCTCTCTCTCTCCCAGTCTGTCTCTCTATCTCTCTCTCCTTCTCTGTCTGTCTCTCTCTCTCTCTCTGTCTCTCTCTCCTTCTTTGTCTCTCTCTCTCTGTCTCTCTCCCTCTGCATCTCTGTCTATCTCTCTCCTCCTTTAACATGGTCCTTATTAACTGGCTTTGTTAACTCAGCTTTTTGTCACCTGTCCCTTATATCTCATTATTTGTCTCAGAGATGGATTTATATGTGGTTAACAATCCCCTGAAGAGCTTTGGGACAGTTTGCTACTTTAAGTGTGCTATATAAATGCAAGTTGTTTTAGTAACGTTGATCTGCCTCGATTCAGAATGGAAACACGGAGAATCCTTCGACAGGGCATGTGTGCAACAGGCTCACAATAAATGCATTGCACGGCAACAACTAAGCATGTCCTTTGATGCTGATGCATCCCAGTCCTGCTGTGTGGACACATCACAACCGAGGGACTGCCTGACTGCATGCAGCCAACATGGCCGAATAGTAATTAGCAGAAATGTGACATCACTGAACCTTGTTAACATTTCAGAATGTGCTTTCTGAATTCTGCATCTTGTTTATTCTGTGATAGATTACAAGAAGCTTTTGCATTTTCTATAATATTACATTTATTGTCACAAGGGATTGAAATGCCCAGACAACTCTGTACAGATATATTTTTATTAAACATCTTACTCTAGGACAACCTTCCTGCTCCAATCTGTTAATTCATGTCATTGCATTTCCCCACCAAATTATGAAAAATTCCTGTGTCCACATTTATCATGAAAATTTCCCATGTAAACATGTCACACTGTACTTACACTCTCTTGCCAGTGGTGGTGCTGTAAGCACACCAAGTACTTTCTCAGCGATTGCAGCACATCTCCCATTTGTCTTTACAATATTATTAAGATACAGGGAATGGGGACAATCTTCACCCTGTGGTTACGATGTTGTTAAGACAGAGAGCTGGTGAAACCTCCCCCCCCCTCCTGAGGCAGCATCTGTTCTGGCTGTGAGACCCCCACACTTATCCCACGCCCCCTGTTCATTTCTCCATCCCTGCTCTAACTTAGCGCTTTTGGACATGAAGGGCGGGGCCCACAGGAAAGTGTGGAAGGGCTGCCCATCGCAGCTGGAACAAGGAACCTGGCAGGTCTCCCAGGATAGAATGGCGGAGTGGGGGAGGGGGAGCAGTGGGGTCAATATCCACACCCTCCAGGAGGGCAGCATCACTCATCAGGGAAACGCAGGGCCGAATGCCCCTCCACCCGAAACGCTGTCCACCATGATTTCAACGTCCTTCACCGGAAGCCTTTTGAAGGTTGCCGTGGCCAGATTTCAATCGGCCCCTGGGTCACCATTGGTCCAAGCAGTCACTAAGCACCCACCTCTGCCCGCCCCTTTGCACTCATTCTGCAGCCACATCTTATGCTGGCAGGCCTTAATTAGCCCGGCCGCGTAAAATCGCAGCGCAGAGCTGATCGCAGGCGATAGTCGGATTCCTCACCGCCCCCAGCCCTGTGCACCCCTGCCGAGGGCAAAAATCTGACCTGAAGGATCCCAGCAGAATAATAAAGAGGCAGAAATGATAATATGAGAGTAAACTAGCAAGAACCATAAACAATGACAGTGAGATGTTGTACATTAAAATAAGAGAGAAGCTACAGTAATAATGGGACACATAGAAAATCAGACTGGGGAATTAATAATGGGAAACAAGGAAATGATAGAGACTGTCAACAAGAATTTTGTGTCTGTCTTCACAGTAAAAATCTCTAAAACCATCCCAATAGCAGGAGAAAGTCACGGTGCAACAAGGAGGGAGGAACATAAAACAATCACTATCACCAGAGAAAAAGTATTAAGAAAACTAATGAGACAAATGCTGACAAGTCCCATGGAGCAGACGGCCTGAATGTGAGGGTCTGAAAGGAAATGGCTGCAGAGACGGTGGATGCATTGGATGTAATCTTCCAGAATTCCTTAGATTATGGGAAGGTCCCAGCGGATTGGAAAAACATAAATGAAACACTTCTGTTCAATAAAGGGAGGAGGCAGAAAGCAAGAAACTACAGGTCAGTTAGTCTAATATCTGTCATTGGGAAAATACCAGAATTCATTATGAAGGAGGGAGCAGCAGGACATTTAGAAAACCATAATTCAATCAGAGTCAACATGAGCTTGTGAAAGGGATATCATGTTTGAAAAAATTATTAGATTTCCTCGAGGATGTAACAAGTGGATTGGATAAAGGGGAACCTGTAGATGTGGTGTATTAGGGACTATGACACAGCCAAGGGTAAAGGCTGAGTTGTTCAAATCCCAGAGGGAAAATTGAAACAACTGTCGTAACCCAATTTTGCTGTTTGTAATTTCGAGATGAAGACTTTGAATTCCGTAGGATTAAGACCACGGAGGATTGTGGGTTTTTTTTATATAAAACTAAATGAACCATTTATTAATTTAACAACAAAATTAACACATACACATTGGCTACAAATAACTACTATAATAACTTTTTAACAAATCCCCAAATTAATCAACCCCACGTAAATCTCTACTAAGACAACAATGAACCATTGACATAATATAGACACCAGGCAAAGCACATTTGACATTACGAATTCCGAATGAGGTTCCTTTGCAAGTTGGTTGGAGGCTACAGGCTGGTTCGGTCTGAAATGCTCCTGCCTCACACACACAAACTCCTTCCTTTATATAGCTAGCTTTCCCTTTGAATGTAAATTTTCCATTGTATCGCTCGGACTTCTGAACTCCAGCTCTTCGAACAATAAAACCCCCTTTCATAGCACCAATTTCATTAGTAAGTTCAAGAAAAAACACATCTTTTGGCTCCTTCTAACTAGGTGCAAGATTTTACCCCCTGTCTGGAATGGTTTATTCAACAATTGCAAATGAACACTTTACTGTTCTCCTCACAATTCACCCAATTAACATCTCAAAACTACTAAACATCAAAGCACACAGACCAGCTGGCTTTAATCCAATTAAGACACACACAGACACACACCTATACATGGACCACCACTAGAATTCTATTTGAAGATATTATTTCCAAGCACATGTTACACACAAATATATCTTCATGACATTGCATTTCCAAAAGGCATTCGATAAGTTGCCACATCAAAGGATACTGCACAGGGTGAAATTGGATGGTGTTGGGGGTATATATTAATACGGATAGAGGACTGGCTAACTGACAGGAAACAGAGAGCCAGGATAAATGGGTGATTTTCAGCTTGGTAAACTGTAACTAGTGGAGAGCTGCAGGGATCAGTGCTGAGGACTCAACTATTCACAATCGACATTAGTGACTTTGATGAAGAGACTGACTTTACTGTCGGCAGATTTTCTGACTGTGTGGTGAAGGTAGGTAGGAAATATATAAGCTGGGCAGGAAAGCTAGTTCTGAGGAGGACACAAAGAGGCTGCAGAGGGAGATAAATAGTTTCCATGAGTGGATAGAAAGTGAGCGGATGGAATATAAGGAATGAAAATGTCAGGGTGTCCAGCTGATCCTACTCATTCTGTTCTTATATTCTTATACAGACACAGGGTTTGCTAACAGTGCACAGCAAAGTGCTGTTCTGTCACTTTGTTCCAACTTCCTCATTTTGACTCACAGAGACACATCAACCCTTTCTAATTAACTACACAGAGGGAGCAGCACAGGAAGAGGTCATTCAGCCCAAGCAGAGCGTGTGGGCAGTTCCTCCCCAGGCGAGCAGTCGGACAGGTCCTGGGTAAGTAACGGAACGATTGGAATTCACTTCCACCACCAACACCGTCCTTTGTTGATGTTGTGACTTTATAAAGACAGATTCCAATGATCGATGCCTTTGAAAGATTTCTACTGATTATTGAGATCTGGGTGTGAGGCTCAAGTCTGTTGTACAGAACATCGTTCTAGCTCAAGAGATATGAGCTTGGGGACATCCTGAGGTGGTGAAAGGTGCTATAGAAATGCAAGACCTTCATTGTTTTTCTTTCTGAAAGCATTGTAACTCTCTGCAGAGCACCTATCATCCCACAAAGAATCAAATTATTCTGTGAAGATATTGTCTAAAAGCAGTTCTGATCTCTCGAGAGCATTCGGACAAGAGGTGAGGTCTCATTAACTCCTTTCTCTTTCAGAACTTCAGAGTTAGAAGCTGAGGAAATATCTGGGAGTGGACGATGATCGGGAAATCTTACTTCCTCCTGTCACTTCTCCAAGGTAATATCATCATCAGCTCGGACAGACTTTTGGTTAATAGTCTTTGTAAAAGATCATTCTTATTGAACTCTAATTGGGAACCGATTTAGGAGTGACCCAGTGTACAAACTCACACCATTTCCCATTCACCCATCACCCCTGTGCTCACTGATATACACTGAATCCCTGTCTGAGAGCAGAATTGGAGGAGAGCAGAGGCCTTGGAGGGTTGTAGGGGCTGGAGGAGTGTACAGGGATAGGCAGGTTTGTAGCAGCGAGAGCAGAAACTTAAAATTCAGGTGCTTTCAGACGTTGGTAAGTGAGCGATGGGGATTGATGACTTGAGTAGAGAAGCAGGGATAAAAACTGGGGGGTGAAGCCTATCCTGCTGCGAGGTCTCCGATAGCAATGGTCTGAAATTTGTGTCCTTTGCTGCCTTTATTCAAAATTTCCCATGAAGACAGCACAGCAGCTCCTAGAATAGACAGGCTGTTCAGTGTCACACTTCCTGTCCATTCTCACCTTGCTAGATACTTCAATAAGGGAGCAAGATAACTGAAAGAGAGAAGGAAGGTAAAGCTGTCCGTGTGTAAAGGTGTCAAATATTCTGAGTTATCATGAGTGTCTCTGATCTGCTGCAGAGTTCAAATTTCACAGAATATTAGCACTTTGCAGCTCAGAGAGAGACCATTGACTCACTGCCTGAAAGGGCGGTGGAAGCAGATTCAACAGGAACTTTCAGAAGGGGAACTGGATAAATACTTGAAGGGAAATTTGCAGGGATGTGCGAAAGGTGCTGGAGAGGAATTGGGAAAGAGTCAGCACATGCACAATGGATCAAACAAGCTCCTCCTGTGTTGTATCATTCAACAATCAGACAATTTAAGACCCTTGTCAGCAAATCTTCAGAATCCTGCTGAATCACAGATGTTTCAGAAGGACAGGGAACAAGAAGTTTCTGGTATCAGCATTTCATGTGGGGCCCAGTTCAGTTTGAACAAAAAAAATGACAACAGCATCTTTGAAAGTCATGAACCCACCACAGCGGCACCTCCGACACATGCAGAGCTCAGGCTAGAGGCACTATGTTAGTGTGTTTCACAGTGTCTGCTGGAGTAGGGTCAGTGCTGAGCTTGGGGACAAGTCAGTCTACAATGCTGCATCGGAATCAACAATACAACAACATGGGGTTTGGATCAGAAATAATCCCTTAGACAATGAGGATCCAAAGAGATTCCTGAGACAATGAGATTCCAAAGAGATTCCTTATTCCATTGGTTGTCTAACTGGGGTCCATGATTTTCCAAGGGGTCCTTGGCAGAATCAAATTATTGAGCAATAGTGTGTAAAATACCGGAGAGAACGGGAAAGGTGGGATCAATGGAAAACTGTTCACTCTGTTTACACTAATGGGAGTTAGTCTCAGTAATGGAGACCATGAAACTATCATCGATTGTCATACACACCCATCTGGTTCACTAATGGCCTTTAGGGAAGGAAATCTGCCGTCTATATCTGGTCTGGCCTACATGTGACTCCAGACTCATAGCAACGTGGTTCCTCTGAAATGTCCGAGCAAACCATCCAGTTCTCACCATGCTAGAAACTTCAATAAGGGAGTAAGATAACTGAAAGAGAGAAGGAAGGTAAAGCTGCTCATGTGGATAGATGTCAAATATCCTGAGTGATCATGATTGTCTCTACTCTGCTACAGAGATTATGTCACGGGACATTAGAGATGGGCAGCAAATGCTGGCCTTGGCAGCGATGCCCACATCCCATGAATGAATACATTTACAAAATCTTATTACTTGGAAGGTGCAAGTGCAGGTTGTTATGATCCTTGAGCAGACCCTCTCAGCACTGACCCTACTCCAGCAGACCCTGTGAAACACACTAACAAAGCGCCTCTCGCCTGAGCTCTGCATGTGTCGGAGGTGCCGCTGTGGTGGGTTCATGACTTTCAAAGATGGTGTTGTTTATTTGTTCAAACTGAACTGGGCCCCACACAAAACGCTGATACCAGAAACTTCTTGTTCCCTGTCCTTCTGAAATATCCGTGACTTCAGCAGGATTCTGAAGAGTTGCTGATGGAGGAACAGACACCCAATTTTTTTTGATAATTTACAGTTAGGAACCAATAATATTTTGTTTCAAGTAGACGAGGTTTGAGATTTAAGATGCTTGTGAAGAGAATAAAGCTACAAGATTCCATGGCTTTTAAACAAACAAAAATAAACTTTACTGCACCAGCTCAGAAAGATAAAATAATTCACAATATCCACCTTATACTCTAACATTCTGGATTAATATGAGCTCATGTGAATTAACAGGCAAACTGTGGTCTCACAGCCACATTACTCATTAAATTGTAAACGCAACCAAGATAGAGCCCATGGATTTCACAACAACCCACCCGGACATCAGTGAACACTGTCAGTCAACCAATCTCACTGAAACTCTGTTTCTCTCATGAGGGATTCCAATCTTCAACTTCGAAGATCTTGCCTTGGAATTCTCTCCAAAAGTCGCTTCAACTCGGATGGCCTCAGTGACATTCGACCTCACAGGGTTTCCATCTCTTCTCCTGAGGCTCCATTGCCCTGGATTCCCGACTATATACTCAAGCACCACTAGGATTAGATGAAAGGTTTTGATTGACTGGGTAGACAGAGAATGTTCCCTCTTGTGGGCAGGAGAATAACTAGAGGCCGAGTGATTGGTAATTCCTTAAACATTGAAGAGGGAATGAACACCAATCAGATTGAATCAGATTAGCCAATCAGCTGTGTTGAAGAGCAGACAGGAATGTTAGGCTAATTAGTGATTCATGACGGTGATAATGGGGGGAGTTCTGAGGGCTCCTAATCCATTGTCCTGTCTTGTAAATCAGCACTGAATGGATCTCAGTTGGTGTGTCTTGTAGACACTGTGTTGGGTGGAAGACTGGCTTCACTAAGGGGAAGCGGTAGCAGAGAGGTATTGTCACTGGGCTAGTATTCCAGAGGCCCAGGGTGATGCTCTGGGGCCCTGGGTGTGAATCCTATCACAGCAGATGAATGGGATTAAAAAGCCTGGTTCACTGATCACCTATAGGGAAGGAAATCTGCCACCCTTACCCAGTCTGGCGTACATGTCACTCCAAACCCACAGCAATGTGGTTGATTCTTAAATGCCTCTGATGGACTTGGGATGGGCAATAAATCCCATGAATGAATAATTTGAAAAAAAGCTAAACTGGGTCCTGAGGACCATGAGCCAATGTAGAATGAACTTGTCCACTCCTGCGTCCAGGATTCTCTTCCATCCATTGTGAAACCTTGAGGAGTTCCTTGTGTGTCCTGTAGATGGTCCACACTGCAGCCAATGTGCCCCAGTGATGGAGGAAGTGGATATCAAGTCTAGTGGATCGAAAAAACATCCAGAATTAAGTATTGATATTTCTCTCCACAGTTGGACTGTCACAAGAGTGGAAAGGTGACACTCCACAACAGGTGACAGCGCAGGAAGGTTCGTGTACACAGATTCCATGTCATTACAGTTATCCATCACATTTGGAAAAGCAACCACGAGTTGGAATCTGGTTTAATAATGAGGAATGGAGAACATCGTCTATAGCCTTTCACTCCAAGGATCACAGTCACGAGTTACCACGGTTCCACCATCGGACCCGGCTGTCTGGAGAACTGAAAGATGGTGACTGTTCTCTGATTATAAACAACATCAGACGGGAAGATGCAGGACCTTATTATTTCAGAATAGAATTTGACAGCAGAAATAAATACAGCTACTATACTGTAAGCCAGCTTCACGTTTCTGGTAAGTGCTGTGTTATAATTACTCAACAATTCACATTCAACACTCAATGGGAAATAACACAAACCGTGACGTTTACATATTAACACAAAACACAGCTTATTATAACACACTGTCTGATTCTCAATAACCTGCTGATAGCTTCCGGTTCAGTCCGAAAGCAACCTCTAATACTCACTTTAATATCAATGATTAAAAGCATTATCTGTATTATCAGGTTATCCACTCCCATCAATCTCTCCTGTCCTGTTTAAAAGTCTGACTTATCGATAAAAGAAAGATGTGCATTTCTGCAGCGCAATTTACCACCTCAGGAGGATCCAAATCCCTTCACAGCCAATGAAATTATTCCTGAATTGTAGTCACAGATGTTAAACACAGCTGGCAGTTTAGCACAGCAAGATCCAACAAACCACAATGTAATAAATCACCCAGATCACTGAGGAAATGAGAAGCCAGTGAACTCAAACCTCTGGTCTGATGAAGAGTCATACGGACTCGAAACGTTAACCCTGTCTTCCTCTCCACTGATACTGTCAGACCTGCTGAGTCTTTCCAGCAATTTTTGTTTTTGTTTCAGATTTCCAGCATCCGCAGTATTCTGCTTTTAACTCCAATCTCTGGTCTGAGCCTCTTCTCTCATCCAGTGTTCTCAATTCACATGTCTCAGAGTGAACGTGTATTCAGCTGAGAGACAGAAACACTACTGCCAAAGAGCAAGAAAATCTTTCCTGATCATTGTAACCTCTCAGTTCTGATATCATCCTTGTAAAAGTGCTTTCTCTTGTGGGACTGTGATTTCTATTTGAACTGATGCTTCACGTTATATTTCTCTAAAAGGATCCATTCTCTGTCTGTTAGATTTCACAGATAAACCCACGATATTCCCTGCTGAAATTATTGCAGGAAAGCGTGTGGATGTAAGCTGCACCTTCAACACAACGTGCAATGGAACAGCAGCACCTGTCTTAACCTGGGACACTCCCACTGACGTACCTGGATCAGTCTCAAACACTGTAACTCAGCATGGTGTCACTCTGTCCTATACTTCTGTTCTGACCCTGATCCCATCACTCAAACACCACGGACACACTCTCAGCTGCAGAGTGAGATTTCCATCTGTTTCATCGGAGCGGACCCTCGTACTAACTGTGCAAGGTAAGAACGGACACCCTTCATTCTACATTAGCTAGAAAGCTCTACATAGTACATTGCAAGATCCCACAACTGCATTGTGTTTAGCAACAAATCAATAGTCTTTAACTGATACAAATTCACCTTTGACACTGCAGCAGTCCCTGAATACTGATTCTCCAACACTGCAGCACTCCCTCAGTACTGAGTCTTGTTCACAATGAAATCTTTAATTGTTCTTAGCTGCACCACAGAATCTCTCATTTACTTCGCTTGATATGATTAATTCTTCATCGATCAATATAATTGAGGGGTTCATAACCATCACTGTGGAATGTGAGTTAATGCAAACTTCAACATCACTCACACACACAAACACACACACATGCAGAAACATACACAATCTCAACTCACACAAGCACACACACACACACACACATGCATAGACAGACACACGTGCGCACACACACACAAACACAC